>FIZT01004446.1:0-17093 GCA_900065295.1 Paracoccus marginatus
AGATAGAATTTTTAGCTTGAAAATCACGTTTTTTGGGGCCCCAGCCCCAAGGGGGTGGGATAAAAATTCGCTCTTGCGCTCTAAAATCATTTTTTACCAAGACAAGTCGAATGGCATAAAAATTTTGCCGAAGTGCCACCGGAGGCTAATTGACCCCCTTACCACACCAGAGCCTTTGTCGATTTCAAAATATTTGCCAATTTCTCAAAATTTTTCAATGATTCAATTTTGATTATTTATTTGTAGTTCATGTTTTTAAAAGTTTTTCAATTTTCATATCTTTTGAAAACTTGGTTGATTTTTCAATTTTAAAGTATTCTCTTTTACGAATTGACGATTGAATGCGTAAAGAGAATGTTTCATTATAAACAGAATACCTAGGTACTTATAGAAAAAACTAAAGAAGACGTATAATATCCCTTTTATTTCTACAAAAAAAAGAGAGTTAAAGCCGTCTCTTCGTAAAAGGTAAAATTTAAACTCGACGATTAAAAGCGGAGAAGAAAAAAAAAAGAAAAGAAAAACACTTTTCGTTGGCAGGCTGTTCTCGATGTATCTGCGTAAGTATCTACGTATTTTTTTGTATATATACACGCGGATCCCCGTACCCGTACGCGTGCATAACGTAACGAAACAGATACAAAAGTTGGCTAAAGCCCCCCCAAAAGTAATCAATATTTTATCCCTTCCCGTTCGGGTGAGCGTAAGTTGCGGTCTTGGTTGTCATTTTGAGCCACCCTGTGGTTTCACAAAAACTGCACGTTCTACGTTTTGCCGCCACTAGTGCTTTCGTTACCATCTTGAATGCCTATCGCGTAAACGCTACGCTAGTCTCGTACCGCGTTTATCGTATTCGTAGCCGGCCGCTTCTGAAGCTCGCAGAGTTTGCTATTCGTGTCCATACCTATACGAACTTTTCGTCTCCGTTCGAATTTGAATTTTGATTTATTTCCGTCGCGAGAATTCGAGCGATACCGCATCCACGGCTTTCACGATGGTGTCGGCCATTGCAATATGTTTCATTTTAGTGCTACTTGTGGTGTTCATATTGTTGATCGTGTTTGTCGGACAGTCCATCACTAATGATCCGAAATAAGTGAGTATTATCGAGATATTATGGTTTCCAAGAGATTCGCGAATCGAATTCGATAGTTGATTTTCGCTTTTTCGATAATTTTTTCTCAAGTACCTATACCAAGTAGTTGAATTTGAGTTTGCCTCGAATCGTCGAGATTTTTTGTCCCGAAAATCTCGGCCAATTTCTTCGCCAAAAATTGTGGAAAGCGAATGATGGACATTTTCGGTGCAGAAACCTCCACATTTCGCTTCGGCTTCTTCGTGATGTCGTTTTTAAATCGAATTTACGCTCCTTAATTCGTTGGCCAACGTCGCGTTTCGTTCGATTTCAACTTCTTAATAATTCAATTTACTCAGATTACGGGTTGTATTCGAAGTGTGTGGCGTTTCGATGGCGTAATTTAATTTCAGACTGTCGTATAGTTGTTTTCTTCGATTGTCTTGCCTTATCCGTCAAAAAAAAAAAGATAAACTGTTTTTTTTTGGTGGAAAATTAAGAGTCTTGCCAGATTAAATGAGAGAAGTAGGTGGTAGGAGGCTAGGAGTGAGGACAGCTCGAACAAAATGATGATAAGAATTTTGGAAAATGATAATTCCTTCTGGAAAAATTGCATTTTTGGTCAGCTAAGGAATGGTTTCAAAATTGAACGTCAAAATTTTCTGTTTTGGATTTTTTTTTTCAAAATATCAATGATCTCTCGAAAATTTGTCCAAGAACGGGCTGAAAATCGACTATTTTCGTCGGAATTAATCAATTTTTTGATGAATCCTCTCGTGGCCATATTTCAGCTCTAAACAGTGGGAATGCATCTGAATCTCAGCTCGTACCAAGCATAACGAGGTTGACAGATTCATCAGGAGGGAAAGAAGTGGGAATCGATTCGTACATTTTTCATTTTTGGGAATCAATTCACCAACTCTTGGAAAAATAAAAGCTGTAAAGGCCCAAAAACGATCGGCAAAGTTGAAACGAATCACTACAAATACTAGAATACGAATCGAACGTTCAGAAAAAAGCTAGGAAACGTTGGAAAAATGAAGCAAAATTTGATAATAATCGACGCAGAGTTGGTTTCTTTCACCCTTCTGCGCAATAGTTATACGGTGAACCCTAGAGCGTTCAAATTTCGAACGAGTAGGCAACTTATTCGACACTGACGTAGGGTAAGTTGCCTTTAATGACACTGTTGAACGGCGCTACCGCAACGTACAACGTGTGAATACTCTTGGCACGTCGTTTCGGCTAAATCAAAGCACTCGTGCATAGAGCACGAGCTGATTCAAGTCAGCAACGATGAGAAAAAAAAATTCCTCAGTTTTTCTCAAGCCAGGTAGAAAAACAAAGCTGTAAAATCTCTGAAGAGTCATCCAAAGCGATGACGTGTTCGAAAATCACTCATTAAATGGGGGTTTTCATTGTTAACATTATATCTTTGAGGGCGAAACACAACGCAACTTACGTAATGGCAGCGTTTTAGTAGTCGTTTACGTTTATCCACTCCCCCAGCCCCCGTCGCCATCACCATCGTTGTCGTGTCAGTCGGTTATGACAACGCAGCAGTGTAAAGAAAGGTTACAGTGGGATGGTTTCATTACCGAGGATATTCGGACGCGGTTTAATATTAAAGAGGAAGAATGGACGTACATATAAATCATTTTGTATAAACGCCTCCCTTCGTCTGGTTCGGCCTTTAGTTTGACCCGCGTCGCGTACATATGTGGTGTGTCTTTTTTTTTTTTGGATATACGAGTGTGTCGTTCTGAACCAGCCTAAAAGTTCTCATTTTCGTGCCACTGTTCATGGTACTCCACTTTATAGTTGAAGTTGAATATTAAACTGGCTCTGGAGGTCTTTCTGTTTAATTTGTCTGTCCTCTCAATTTGAGCTTGAATCTTATGTTCTTTTTTTCTTGAAAAACACCAAAAATTGTAAAAGCTTCCAATTTAATCGTTCTTCGGTTCATTAGAAAAAGAATTTTATTCCTTTTTTAACACAAAGTATGCTCAATAGTTGAAGTTTTACTTGAAATTTCATTTGGATTTGAGTTAAAATAACCCACACTCTATTTTTTTTCAATTATTTCAATTTTGAGCTTATTTTATGAGAGACAGACAGACAGACAGACAGACAGACAGACATGATTTTATTTAAGTACCGACACAAAAAATTTCATAATTAAATAATCTCAATCCCCCTGAGATAGAGGCAACGAATTGAGAATTCACCCCAGATGAAGTGGACACTGTGTTCTATGTTCAGTTCTATTAAAAATGGGATGAGAATCAATTTTCCATTTCGAGTAGGTATTTCTTGAGGAATGCAAAATTTTGGTGTAGAAAAAAAGTTGATAAATTTGACGAGGGATTTCATCCATCCTAGATAGTTTTTTTAGTACACAAAATGAAAAGATGCCGGCTCTCGTGATGAAAAAATAAAAGGCATACCGTGGAAAACCTTAACGAAGATGAAGTACGAGCAGCTACTACTAAGTGATTATTGTTTCACGTAGGTCATTTATAGCGTCGTCGTCCGTATCAACAAAACATTTTTCTTCTTTCTCGACTACCCCGATGAGAGCCAATGGGAATAGAACACGTACGTAGCCACGTACACGAGTATAATTAACGAACTTTATTTTAATTAAGGACGAGTCTTTAAACAAAAAAAAAACAACGAATCGTGAACACGAGTGTAGGTTTTTATTTTTTCCCCTTTGTGAGCATCAAGCAGCAGCACTGTCTATTTGGCAGTCTACACAAACATGTTGATTCTGTGAAGGGGAAAAATTAAATTCTAGAGAGAGAAAGAAATTCTATCGTAAAATGTAAAAACTCGCAAGTCTTCAATACCTCGTAAAATTCTCCCTATGTCAAGTTCTCGAAGATTTCAAATTCGAATTGAAATCAAAAATGTTTCAGTTTTATTTACTCGGTCGTTATATAGAATTTACGATCTCGAAAGTTGACGCGTAAGGGGAAAAAAAAGGAAAAATTCACTTCGACGCTTTTTTTAATGCGGAATTTTTCACGCCCTGTTGGCGATTCGAAGAAGCCGAACAAAAAAGGCAATCGTAAAAGTATCGTTGAGCCTTGAAAGCGACTATAGCTCCGTTAATGTGTAACACACTTGAAAAATGATGCAGATTAAGTTGCCTAATCGATCGCCTGAGCTGAAATCAGGATTACCCCCGCATCTGTCGGAAGAGTTGCCTATATGTGTGCGTGAAAGGCGTCTAAATGCAACTTTATCGCCTTAGAAGTGAGCTGAGTTGCGTTTCACAATTTATGTAGACGGCTGTCGGGGGAATGGATAGGCTACTCGGTGTGTTCGTGAATTTTTTGTTCGAAAATTTATCCATTTTTTTTCTCTCTTTAAATCGAATTATTTTATGTTTCTTTCTTCAACTGTTGATTTTTTTGAAAAAATGTGATATAACGTCGTTGGTTTTTATCGTATTTTTCTTTTTCTTTTTCGAATCCGTTCAAGTTACTATCCAATTAGAGCTTTTATACAAGGTCTTAGGGCATCGTATCGCCGAATGGAAATCGAGGTTGGTGTTTTATTTTCTAAATTGAAAAAGAAAATGTCCATTACGACGCTACAATTGATTTTTAACTTAGTTTTACAACTCTCGCGGATGTTTTTCTTCGCTTATTCGAAAACGAAATTTCACTTCGCAAACTCTCGATAGGAATACTCGAAAATATAATTTTCCGCGAAGATTTAGAAATGAAATCCGGGCTCGGGTGGATTTTTTTCGCGAGTTTTTTGAAATTGTAATTTTATTATTTTTTTTTTCAATTCGTTCGTGTAATGAATTTTGAATTTTTTTCGCGAGTCGAATCGTTTGTGAACGAATTTAAAATGAAGGCTAGGGTAACCCAAAAAATTGGAATTTTCGAACTTGGAAGTCTCCTCCACAGAGATGGGTCTCAAAGTTTGGCCCTCCTCTGTTGCAGGTGTTTTGGAAGATTGAAGGCTCCAGTTTCTATTTTCAAATTTTTTATCCAATTCTGCTCCAAAAACACACAAAAAAATCACCACTTCCTCGAGGTTATCCACGTAGTGATGACAGCCTTAAAAAAAAAGAATTTTTAAAAATTGCCTGAATTCCTTTTTCTCAGAGTTTTATATTCACAGTGAAATGAAAAAATTTATGACATTCGGAAAAAATCCAAGCAGCCACCTTTGGACCCACCTACTTCAATTGAGGTACGGGATCTCAAACTTTAGGAATTTTATATTTTATGAAGTGATAACCTCAAAAATTGTAAAATTTAACATCAATTAATGCCTGGAAATGAGCGTTGCTCGAATAATGCTTCGTTTGGATATCAGCCTGGTACATTGTCGCTGAGAAAGTTTATTCTTAAACGACAAAAAACCCGATAAATATTCGGAGGAGGAAGGAGGTGGTATATACACGTGGTACTCGATACTATAAATCGATTCTTGAAAAAAAAAAGTTTTATATTCGACGGAGAGAAAAACCCCCACCGCAACGTGTACGTACCCTGTACCTAAGACCTGGAAAAAAGGCGATTGCAACTTTTTCGTGCTTTAATTAAAACGCGACTTGGCTCGTACAATCGTATATACATCATGCTGGTAAGAAGAAAGAAGAGAGAAACGCATGCACACCTCGCTGTCGAGCTGTACTGTACGTATGTAATGTTCATGCAGGCGTGTAGGCGTTTAATGAACAATGAAATACCTATAATCGCTTGACGCGAATAATTAATCACCGTTCGTTTCAGTTTCGTGATGGGTCTGGGGTATGGGTACGTGTCGAAAACATACGCAGAAATGCGCCTATTACGTGTGTAAAAATTTCGCACTCGATCCGACGACGCGACATGAAGTGAAGAGTGTCGGTGCGAGCACGAGCTCATCGCAATGGGAGGCTTAACTCTTTGACGCTTTAATGGGCTATTTTGAAATAAGCTTCGAATGGTACTCGATAATGGCCAAGAGATAGTGTAATCTTACGTGCATAGCCTGAACCCGAAAGCTATTTCAAATCAGCTTTTCACCACACCGTCGATCCCGCCTGTCTACCCTTGCAATAGGCCTATACATGTACTTGGAATATGCTACGATGCCGGCGTAAACTTTGATAATATACTGTACGTTGAATGAAAATACGTACCGTCGCATTTTCCTATACTATAGGGTCTCGATACATAATACGGTCTCTGTCTCTGCTCCGTATGGGTTTTGGTATACGTTCGTTTTCTCGAATCAGCCGAGCGTTGCAAGTGTGTAATTAAAACACGATACGAGAGAGTCATTGATGTAGGTATACATATACGTGCACCTTGAAGGCAGTACCTTTAGACCTTTTCCTTTTTCAGTCCCGCCACTGTCGAGCTGATGGCACCGTCTCTATTCGGCATATTCGCATCAGAAAACTCGTACGTTCGGGTGTATCTTGGTGGCGCGACCGACCGGGGAAGAGCTTTTTCAGAAGTGAAAATCGATAAAAGCAGACGATTTCTAACCATTAAGCTGTAATGTGTGCCTGAAATATGCATAGATACACGCGTGGGAATCGAAATGCTGCGTCTGAGGATGCCTCGACAGGCACCGGTGATGGTGGTGCATTGTGCGTATGTCGTCGCGTGTATTGCGTGCTATGTGTGTACTACTATCGAAAGGATGGCATTGTGGTTAGGTAGTGGATGTGAGAAAGCAATTTCGAATCAGGTTAAGTTTGTTCAATTTGTAAAATCTGAGCAAAGTGTATTTTTTTGGAAATCGGAAATTTTATTGGTTCCAAATCAGGAATTATTCTCTAAAAAATTTCAAGAGATCGAAAATCAAAAATTTTTATGAATCCAACTTTTTAGAAAATCAAAATTTTTACAAACATTTTATGAAAACAAATAAAAATTGAAAATTAAATCAAAGACTTGTAAAAAATAAATTTTGGAATTGAAAAAATTTGAAACATTGTGTAAAATAAAAACAGTAAAAATTCAAAATTCTTAAAAAATCAATTTTTCAAAAAATGATGCAATTTTAAAATGAAAAGTTTTCAAAAAATTGAAAATTTTCAAAAAATGATAAGTTTTCAGAAAATGAAAAGTTTTCAAAAAATGAAAAGTTTGCAAAAAATGAAAAGTTTTCAGAAAATGAAAAGTTTTCAGAAAATGAAAAGTTTTTAAAAAACAAAAGTTTTCAAAAAATGAAAAGTTTTCAGAAAATGAAAAGTTTTCAGAAAATGAAAAGTTAAAAATTTTCAATTTTTCAAAAAATAATAAGTTTTTAAAAATGAAAAGTTTTCAAAAAATGTAATTTTTCAGAAAATTATAAGTTTTTGAGAATGAAAAATTTTCAAAAAATGAAAAGTTGTCAAAAAATGTAATTTTTCAGAAAATTACAAGTTTTTAGAAAATGAAAAATTTTCAAAAAAAAGTTTTCGAAAAATGAAAAGTTTACAGATAATCAAAAGTTTTCAAAAAATGAAAAGTTTCCAGAAAATGAAAAGTTTTCAAAAGAAAACCTAAAGTTTTCAAAAAATGAAAAGTTTTCAGAAAATGAAAAGTTGAAAAATTTCAATTTTTTTAAAAATGAAAAGTTTTCAAAAATGTAATTTTTCAGAAAATGATAAGTTTTTGAAAATGAAAAATTTTCAAAAAATGAAAAGTTGTCAAAAAATGTAATTTTTCAGAAAATTACGAGTTTTTAGAAAATGAAAAATTTTCAAAAAAAAGTTTTCGAAAAATGAAAAGTTTACATATGATCAAAAGTTTTCAAAAAATGAAAAGTTTCCAGAAAATGAAAAGTTTCCAAAAAATGAAAAGTTTTCAAAAAATGAAAAGTTTTCAGGAAATGAAAAGTTGAAAAATTTCAATTTTTCAGAAAATAATAAGTTTTTAAAAAATGAAAAGTTTTCAAAAATGTAATTTTTCAGAAAATAATAAATTTTTAGGAAATGAAAAATTTTCAGAAAATGAAAAGTTGTCAAAAAATGTAATTTTTCAGAAAATGGCAAGTTTTTAGAAAATGAAAATTTTATTTGATTTTTTGAAGAAATCAAAAAACGCTCCTAGACATAGGTACCTAATTACGCTTCGAGGGCTCTGAAACCATCAAACAAAACCGCACCTTCTTCACCGCCCTACGAAAACAAATCCCATCGATTTTTTACGTTACCATGTTGTAAAAAAAAAGAGAAAATACCCACGTCACATTTCATACAAGTAAACCTATTTCCGTTTCAAAATCATATCGTCAAGATCAACGATTAATTACCCAAAGCTAGAAAAACTCGCGTGATTAATTTTTTAAACGCTTACCTGCCTCTAGCAAACGTCACCCTCCCATCACCCACCTTCGTCATTTACAAAAATACCGCCTACGAAGTGAAAAACGAAAATGTCACTCGTTAATTCGTTTACCCGAATATCGCAGAATAACGTTGGTATACTCTCGCAAATCGTGAAATAACAACGTCCCCTTTGCAAACGACCCTGCTGGCCCTGAAAGCTTTCGAAAAATTGACAAATTACTCGTACGTACATAACTTGGAAGCTTGGAGCGTGGTCGCGGCGCTAACCTGCGAACCAAGGCGAAGGACACATTTCTATTATATATAAAAACCACTCGTATCGCGGTTTCTTTCTGTTTTCTATACCATGCAGCGATAATTTTCACTCGATAAATTCAGCGCACCGTCGTCATCGGTCGGTCGGTCGGTCGAGTGTGAGAAGCACTACTCGAAGCGAGGTATGGACGAAAGAAATCTTTACTTGTCGTATTAGAAGTTGTGTTTTTCAACAAGCGCGTCGCAATTGGCAAAAGCTGAAAGAAAGAACACCTACCGCTTGTACGTACTAGGTA
Source organism: Paracoccus marginatus (assembly GCA_900065295.1). Taxonomy (NCBI): domain Eukaryota; kingdom Metazoa; phylum Arthropoda; class Insecta; order Hemiptera; family Pseudococcidae; genus Paracoccus; species Paracoccus marginatus. The sequence continues at coordinate 8,924 of FIZT01004446.1, forward strand.
GTAGGTACAATAAACATAGAAAACGAAAACGAAATCGACGAGAAATGCTGGAAAAGTACCCTCGTCGTAATCCCGTATACCTTATCTGAGCACATTATTTCTATCCATTTTATTCCATTAGCCAGCCATTAAACGACCGAAGCACCGAACATCGCGAAAGCATGCGAAAACACTGGCATTTCTTTTCCTTTCTTTTCGTTTTCCCTGCTCTATTCGTCCACCCTTTGTTTCGAATGACAACGTTTTATGTTGTCTGTGTGTGTGCGTGGCGGGCTGGCGACACATTACAGATTATAGGTATACTTATACATATATGTACCAGTACCTAACCTAACGTATGAAATATCAAACATCCGATAAAAATAAATTCTGCGCGTCTTTTCCTACTGCGTCAACATTTTCAACAATAATCCGTTTTAACGTTATAGCTTGCGTTTGTAAGAATTTCTTCCCTTCGTATTATTTTGTAAAATTCAGTAATTCAATTTTCGAAAAGATTTCTGTTTTTCAAGATTCGATTTTTGAAGAAAAAATTTCAAGAAAATCTGTTTTTTCAAATTCAAAAATCTTTTTTTGAAAATTCGTATTTCGTTTTTCAATTTGTTAGATTTCGTGAATTTTTCAAAAATTGGTCGATGTTTTAGATTTTGGTAACCTGCTCGAATTTGTCAACTTTTTTCAATAATATTGGACAATTTTTTCATTTTTCGTCAATTCGTTGAAATTTTACAATTTTTAAAAATTCGATAATTCTTTTTTTTTTTTTTTGTCAGTTTGTTGAATTTTTCTGATTTTTAAAAAATGAAAATTTTCCAAAATTGGTTTTAATTTTTCTTTAAAATTGAGAAATTTGGAATTTGTTAATTTTTATGATTTTTGTTAATTTTTCAAAATTAAATATTTTTTTAAAAGTTTGTAAATTTTTTAATATTGTCAATTTTGCTGAATTTTTTTATTTTTTGTCAGTTTTTCTAAATTCGTCAGTTTTTCAATTTTTGTCTCTTCTTCGAATTTTGTCAATTTTTTGATTTTCTCCAATTTTTTAACATTTGCCAGTTTACCAAAGTTTTTCAATATTCAATTATTGCCAGCTTTTCTTAATTTGTCAACTCTTTAATTTTTGTCAGTTTTTCTTAATTTTTCAATTTTTCAAAATTCAATTATTTTTAAAAATTGGTAATTTTTTTAATTTTTTAAAATTGACAATTTTTTCTTTTCATCAATTTTTTCATGTTTGCCCATTTTTAAATTTATGATGTCAGTATTCCCAATTTTTCTGAATTTGCCGTTTTTTTTTTGTTTTTTCAAGTTTTTCAGTTTTTCAATTTTTGTCTTTTTTTTGAATTTTGTGAATTTTTTTGAATTTTTCAAAGTTTGACAGTTTTTCAAAATTTGTCAATTTTTTAGCACTGCCAAATTCTGAAAACTTGGTTTTCTAATTTTTCAAAAATTTTCATTTTCCAAAATTCTTCAAAATTGATCAATTTTGACAAATTGACAAATTGACAAATTTTCAATTTTCCCAAATTTTTTAATTTTTCAAAATTTTTTAATTTTCTCAAATTTTTCAATTTTTCTCAAATTTTTTCATTTTTCAAAATTTGAGATTTTTAAAAAAATTTTATATTTTTCAAAAGTTGTCAATTTTCCAAAATTCTTCAAAATTTGCTAATTTTGATGAATAGACAAATTTTGAAAACATAAATTAGGAATCATAATCGTCGAAAATCAAATACATTATCTTCTTTTCATCCAAAGAGAGTAGTGCTCTGGGTGGTACCCAAACTAGCAAATTCATCTTAAATATGTAGATATGTAAGTACATTGTACGTACACCTAGCTATAATCGAATCGAAGGCGTGGAAATTCTCATAAATTTCACATTAGCTCGAGACACCATTATTTATACACAAACAAACGTACGCTGCGACAAACACCGCATCGTATCAGAAAAGGAAAAAGTCGTCGACGACGACGATGTCAAACAAGGGCAAAGGCAATATGACATTCTGACAAGACAATAACTGCGAGAAAACGAGGAGAAAATTTATTTTCGAATCGAAATACCCTAGTCAAATTACGATAGGAAAATAGCTTATGTCATCGAAAATTACGTTCCTACTATATAGACATGTTTTTCGTCGACTATATGTATGTACATTCGGATTCTGCTCGTTTTAGCTACACGTGTGTGTAGGTATATTTACATTACATGCACCGTGCTGAGCTACGTACGTCTCGGATCGCTCTTCCTTCCCGCTCCCTTCGCTGGCATTCATTAGTACAAAATGATACGCGATCGTTCGAGTGGAAAAAATAAACATTTTGGAAAAACGAATTCGAGTTATGTTCATCTCGAATATTTCGTCAAATAGATTTCAAACGATTCGGCCATTTTTATACGTATTTGTACATAGGCCACGCAGGTCTAGGTATTACCTACATAACGTGGTGGTCGGGGAAAAAAGCAAACGCCGGTCTCGCATCAGCTTAACGTAGACATATCTATATAACCGGAGTCTGGCGAAAATCAATAAATACGATATTAAGTTATCCTTTCTCGTTGATAGATTGAAGTGCACCGGCGAAAAAGATATTCCGGCAGCGAATACCGATTTCTTTGAATGCTAAACCGGGCAAAAAAAAACCAAAGCCAAAGAGATATTTCAAGTGCTCACATTTGTTAGAATAGAATTTAACGCTTGTTAACAAAAACTACGAACGAGCTTCGCGGGCTAGAGATTTTAACGCGCTTTCTCCATTTAAGCCAAATCCCCTCGCAATTTGTTTCTTTCGCTTTCAACCAGGGCCAACTTCACTTTCAAGTTTACTTCGTTGGTACGACAGCGACTGGCAAATTAAACAGACCGGACTCATTTACGTAAACATCCCGTTAACGTCAAACTTTCTCGCAAGTTTTATGTAGTATTATACTACGAGTGTACTAAGGTATATAAGTATAATCTTTCACGCCAAATTGTACTTACCGTGCCGGCCTTTTTTTTATACTTTTGCTTCTTCTTTCTTCGGCTAAATACGACGAATTTTTCACGTTATTCTTTTCTCATGTACGCAACTCTTTTTTCCTCTATTATGGTATCGCATCGCGAACGCGTATGATGATAAATGACACTAGCATGGTTATGAAATGTATACGTATAAGAGCCCTCCCGTCTTCGTTCCGTATACTCGTATGTATGCGAGAGAAGCGATGAATAATGAAACGAAAAATATGCAACCCATTGATATTCAGTCTTCTACGTATAAAAATATAGAAATTCCAAAAAAAAAAACACCTATAAATTCGTCCTTCCTTGCTCTCCACTTCGCCGAAATTTCAAACCAGCCCGAGGAGGAAAAAGTACGGTAACGTTACGATTTGCACCGACGAGTTAAGTAAATTCGTTTACAAAAACGGCGCAAATTGTGTTCAATCCGTGTAACTGAGTTTTTCGCTCCGCAATCCGAGCCGAATGAAAATTCCAAATTAAACGAGATTATTTTCTCTTACGGTGGCCTTCGTTCTTTGGCGTCTCTTCTTTCTCTTACCAGCTCGATGATTAAATTTTAATTTGCGCTGGCCCCGTAATGATTTTTATTTCGTCGAAATAGCCGGGGCAAACGGTCTTACGAATCTTCATCTCTTCAAGTTTCTTGTACTTATTCTGCCCAGTCTAATGGTGTTTTCTTACGAGTTGCTGCTGTTCGTTTGATATTGCATGAATTTTTCGAGGCCGGGGCTGGGTCGCTTTTGAATGCTCGTTTTGTCACTTGAAAGAACAATTCTTCAATTAGCTTTTGCAGAGAGAGCTCGTTGAGGTCTTAAACGACGAGTCGAGTGCGAAAATTGTTCCTTTGAGGTGTGCTTTTTTCATAACAGACGAGTGTTATATTTTGTTAACCGGTATTTTCCGCTGAAAAGAAGGTATAAAGGATGATATTAGGCAAGATTTCGGACCAGAAGGTGGGGGTGGAAGGGATAAATTTTTTTCAGCTATTTTCTGCCAATTTTGAAAAAATTTGATGAATTTTGAAAAATCAACAATACAATTTAAAAAATGAAATGCCACCATAGGCGGACTTAAGAGCGAGCCAGAGTGGGCCAGGCCCTCTTGAAAAAAGGTTTTGGCCTCGATTAATTTTTTCTGAACGATTTGAAAAAAATTATTCCAAGTCCAGAAAAAAATTGGTGTTAATAAAATGTAAAAATTCAAAATGTAAAAAATTCAAAATTGAAAAATTTTTGTAAAAATTGAGAATAATGTAAAAATGAAAAATTTTATGCGAATGTAAAATTTTGTGAAAATGGAAAATTCTGTAAAATTCAAAATCCTGACAATTTTGTAAAAATGAAAAATTTTGTGAGAATAAAAATTTTTGTAAAAATGAAAAATTTTGTGAAAATGAAAATTTTTGCAAAAATTAAAAATTCTTTGAAAATTGAAAACTTTCCAAGAATTGAAAAAAGGAAAGAACTGGAAAATTCAAAATTAAATTTGAAAAATGAAAAAATGGTGTTTAGTCCCCTCACCTTTCATTCCAAAAAAAAGAAGATTTAATCCTTTTGCCATCTCGACCCGAATTTGGTTTTTTGCGCCCTTCGAAAAAAAACTAGATCCGCTTATGGATGCCACTGAAAAAAAAACGAATCGTCTGAATGAATTTACTTGAAAGAAGAAGCAGAAATCGAAAAACTAAAAATATTGAATGACCTTTTTGAGTGATATTTCTTTTAAAAAAAAGAAGAAATTTTTTTCTCATAATTTTCTGCGATTTTGAAAAAATGATGATTTTTAAAAAATCAACAAGTGGCCTGAATTATCGAAAATCTATGTTCTGGTTGTAAAATTTTTATTTTGACGTCCTTTGTTCTACTCACCATGAATTGCAGCAGATTGAGCTGAAAATTGAAGCAAGATAGTCGCCAATGTGATCCTTTCGGTTCAATCTGGCCACTTTTTCAGATGAAATGTATGAGCCTTGGAAATCACAAAGGTATAATACAATCAAAGTACCATTTAATCTACTCGAAAGAGAAGAAAGATATTTTTTCGACAATTTTTTGGAAATTCGACAAAATTCAAAAAATGAAAATTGGGAAAATTGATTGAAAAACAAATTATTCGAATGAATTCATTTAATCGTTATGTCCTTTGAGGTGAAAAACGCGTTTTTATTCGAAAATTTTTTTGAGCATTTTTCCCCCGGACTTTGATAAAAATTGCATTGTATCTGAGCGTGTGGAAAAGTTGTGAAAAAATGAGGGAAGGGGGAGGGAGGTGTCCCCAAAATTTTTGATTTTTTTTTTTGGGGGGGGGGGGGGGTTCAGCATTAATAAATCAGGAAAATTTGAACCAGCTGAAAACTTGTCTCTTGACTTCAGCTCGACTCCGGAGTCCGGAGCAATTGAGGATTCGGAGTCATTTTTATTTCTGAAGTCAAATTTCGTCTTCAATTTCGAAGTTATCTCCCTGGTTTTGGTTGTCACTTGACTCCGGAGGAAATCTAAAAATTTGATTTTGGACTCCAGCTTGACTCCAGAGTGAATCTGTGGCCATTATCCATAACCAGTCCTTTTCAGACCGCAATGATGATTTTCCTTTCCTTCTAAACATTTTTCTGTTATAGCGAAATGAAATCCTCCCTTTAAACCCTCCAAAACTCAATTTATTTCCAAAAAAAAAAAAAAGGGGAAAAAAACCGAAGATATTTGGCACCAAATGTTTCGATAGAAAAAGAGAGCGAAAATATGACCTTGTCTCGACGAAAAAATGAAAACCTCTCTCGAGACTTTGTCAGCACATTTTGATACGAAACGACAACAAAACCCTGGCCATGTTTTTTCTTTTATCGGAGCTCGAATGTTGGGACACATGTGTATGAGTTGTACGAGTGTGTCTGTGGGTAAATTCGATACCGACGAATATGAGAATTTATTCGTTTTCATTTGACGTTAACTTGAACATCGAAAGATTCCATAATTCTCGAGAAAGGCACTGTTTTACATAAATTTTGTGGAGGGAAAGGAAAACGCTGGGATAATTTAGCGGAAAAATATATGTATAGAGGAACTGCTTTGGGTATCCTCGAAATCGATGAATCATTCGTTCGATGCTCTAATTACTACGTACTTGGTTTCTTCCATCCCTTCCCACTGCCAAAAGCCAAACATAGCACCAACTTGGATCATAATATACGGGTATTTCCACTCGTAGTTCATTTTAAAATTACTTACTTATAAATCATAGCGAGCTAAAGAAAAACCATCAACAACAAATACCACCTCGACAAATAGAGTTTCATTTGTGGAAGCGGCGAGCGAGCGAGCGAGCGAAATGAAGAAAACAGAGACGTCGAGCTAAAAACAACAATAACGTTAAAAACTTGAGAACTTTTAATTTAATTGGATTTATTTTCACGAAATTCAAAAGATTTTTCATTTCTCGATATAACTCTCCCAGCGTGTTTTCGCAGTTCGCCTTCGCTTCTCTCATCCTCTATTTTGGTATACGAGGAGTACGCGAATGCGGAGAACAGGAGAGCTAGCACACCGCGCGTATATCTACACACGGTGTGGCGTATTTATTTGTCATACATTTTTCGAGCTTTTTCTTCTTGCGAACGACGACGACAACGGCATTTAACAATGTAACTAAAATATCTCTTAACCTAGATTTTCTAAAAATATTATTCGCGTTAAAATGAAAGAAAGAAAAGAATCGCAGCCATGCTATACGTACTACGTGTACAGTCGACAACATTTAGTATAGTTCGCGGTCGACCGCTGCAGATACTTGAATTTACATTTCAAGCACACAGTTTTGCTTGTAAGCGAGCTCTCCAGAAGGGGGAAAAAAAGTACAAGGTCAAAACAAAATATTCATTAAAACCGCGCGAGTTGTATTAAACGTGATAACAAAGATAGCGAAATGTAAGCTTGTCGAGACGAAATATCGCTGAAGTATGGAAAATTATCAAAGCATCTCGCGTCGTCCGCCCGCGCCCGCCGTCCTGTCCGGGGGTTTCCAGCGAAAAGCGACATACTTACTCGGTGTTCTGCACTCCATTATCATCATCCTTTCCGTATACTACGACTCCGAAATATACTTTCCTTTACCGTATACTCCTGTCTCCTGCGGTATATGAGAAACTTGACGTACCTAGTGGAAATCGCTTAGCATCTAATTCAACTTTTGAGATTTCTAACGTGCTCGAGTGTTGCATATTAATATTCCGTTTAGGGCGTCATTTTACAACTTATCGACCTATATGTGTAGTATCGTCGGTGATGGGTGGAGAATCGCTGACAAAAATGCGCGAAATTGAAAAATAACTGCGGAATTGGATTCAGCGTGCTGAAATACCTAGAAAATGATACCCCACACGATATGCTCATTTTGATTTGGAAAAATAGATTTGGAGATGGGGCAGTTGCTTGGTCTCAGTTGTTGGCATTCCGCTGGCGATTGTTGTTGAAAGAAATTTCGTGATCGATTCCAATTCCAGACATTGAATAAATGTAATTTGCGTGTATCTAACCATTTTCTTTCTCCCATCAGGTCGAGGATCTAAAGAGAAAAATTAATTTTTTCAACTTTGAGCGAAAAACTTGATTGAAGGGTCTAAATCGGGGTAGTTTGGGCTGCTGAACCCGAATTCGCGATCGGTTTTTTTATTTGACCGTTTTTGGTAATTCGGGTGAAAAATGAAAAATCACTACCCCCGCCTAGGGTGGCACTTATTTACACCTGTCGAAAAAAATTGTCGAATTCTGATCGGGGTCTGGTGTAAATTTGTTAGACTATATCCCAATATGACATGAGAAAAATTTCAGCCCAATCGACGCATACCTTATTAACCCATGCCCCAGGGGTAATCTTTGTAACGCGCGCGACATCCATACTTCCACTAGCGCTGGTGAGAAACGCGACATAGCTCGACAGGGAGAAAACAACACATCACTATTGGCTTCATAACTCCTCTACAATTTGTCAAACGGAATCAACTCGCTGTATACTGGAAGGTCATTCAACTGACCACCCAAAACCTAAATTTCAGCTCTGCCAGTTGGTTAGGGGCTGAATCAGAAATTTTCAAAAAGTGATAAAAATGGACGATTTTCAACGATTTTCAAAGTTTTAAATTTCGCAATTGTGCTCCGAATGGATTA
>FIZT01004462.1:0-45351 GCA_900065295.1 Paracoccus marginatus
GAACGTTATACGCTCGCGCGGACAAGCGTAACCTGGTCAGAGATGGTCACGGTGCGAGGGGAGGGGTGAACCGATCGGGCCCAAAATTTTTGTGGGGGGTTTTCTCATGGAGTGGCACCAATCTAGGGAGGGTCACATGCAAATTTTAAAAGTCACTTTTTAGGACCACCCTAAGTAGCTGTGTAGTTTCAATAATTTTATAAATCTTAAAATAAATTTTTTTTTATTCGTTTTTCTTATTTTTTTTCTATTTTTAGAATTTTTATTTCATTTTTTACAAATTGAATTGGGTAACATTATTTTTGCATTATTCTCTTAGAAAATGTAGTTCCTAAAAATCTTCGTATTCTAATTTTTATTTTTATTTTTATTTTTTTAAATTAATTTTTTATTTTACGTTTTGTAATTTCAACTTTAATTTTTTGTGTAATTTATTTTTTTTTTCATTTTTTATTTTTTTCGTTCTTTGTTTATTTTTTATTTTATTTTCTGAAATTTTTTTCAAAATCGAATTTAAATGTCATAAAATTATAATTTTTCTTTCAGTTCTTAATTTGTCAATTTTTTTTAAAATTTGTTTTTTCGTTTCAATTTTTTCCTCCTTTTTACATTTTGATCTTTGCGAGAAAAAAAATAACAATTTCAAAGTGTTTTTTGTTTTTTTTTTATTTATTATTTTTAAAAAAACCAGTTTATAAATTCATAGGTCAATTCACCTATTACGTCAGTTAGAGAAATAAAACTTGCCTTATTATTCGGTTAATTTTTCACAAAACTAACGACGTTAAAATTTTATTCACTGTCCAATGACACATAATTTTTACCTACATTGTGCATCGTAAACAAAGTAAGGAAATGAGTAAAAGTTTTTCAAAAATTCTAGTACATACAAAGAAAACATGATTTTAAAAATTCAACTTTTCACATGAGTGGTGCTTTTCCAAAAAAAAAAAAGTTGAAAATTCTGATTCAAGATGAGATTAATCTTCCAAACTTTTATAATTTGAATGTGATGCCATTTTTAATATATATATATTTTTTAAAATATCATTCGTTCCTCAAAAACAAACATTTCCCTGCATCCTGAAGCTCATACTTTGATGTAACGATGACGAGGAAACCCACAACGCCTGGTATAGTATTTACGACCAGTATAAAAATTAATTTAAAAATTTGAGCATAGGAAAAATTTCGATCTATAATCATAACACTGGTTTCTCTCACTTAAACAGCTCTATTCACCGCTAAATAAATTCTAAATAACGACGACTACTCTCCTTAATTAACTCATTACATCACTCCATAACTGAGCGAATTTATACCACTAATTTCACATACATACAAAACTGACCCTCGCATTATTTTATTCGCTTTGAAGAAATTAACAGCACAGCTCGGACTATTCGCGAATGTGTCAATATTTCATAGGTAGATTGTGATTCGTCGGCGAGATGTATTTAATATTAGTTATTTTCGCTTTAACAATCATTCTGAATACTTCGATTCTATATTTATACTGTTTTTTTCGAAAATCTCATTCGTTTTTCGAAAACAAACACTTCCCAGTTGTAAAACCGAAATTGATCGTCGGAAATTTCGGAGAAGTATTAAGAATGAAAAAACCTTTGGCTGCATGCATTTACGACCTGCATAAGCAACTGCAACCGAACAAATATGGCGGAATTTATATTCTGACTAGACCGGCCGTGATGATCCTGGATCCTGAATTAATTCAAAATATTCTCGTCAAAGAATTCGATTCTTTTCGCGATCGCGGACTCGAGTTCAAAGACGGAGAAGAGCCTTTGCATAATAATTTGTTGAGAATGAACGGTAGGTAATTTTATTTTAATAGTTTTTTAAATATAAAAAATAATGATTTCTATTTAATTTTACAATTTTGGATTTTTGTTTTTCAAAAATAAATATACGCGAATTCCTTTTTGGGGGGGGGGGGGGGGAGATGGAAAAGCAGCTGTAATTGTGCTGGCGTCAGTCATATTTACAAAAGAAATTAAAAATACAATTTAAAATGGTAGCCTAATTAACGTGAGAAATGGTTTGCATAACAAAGCGATTTACTTATGGGCAGGTGACGCTTGGAAGAATACCAGAATGAAATTGAACCCCTTTTTCACGTTGGCCAAAATGAAATCAATGTTCAGGCATATGCAACAATGTGCCAACAGATTCGACAGGCTATTGGAGCAGACAAACGGCGAGTGTTTCGATGTAAAAGCGCCAATCGAACAATATGCCATCGACGTCATCGGTAGTTGCGCCTTTGGCATTAATTTCATGGCTATGAAAGATGCCGACTGCCTTATTCGACAAATGGCGAAGAGAATTTTCCAGTTCAGGTTTGGGATAGCTTTTAAATGAGCTGAGAGAGTATGGCTTTGTGGCTGATTTATTGGATGTTGTACGTACATAGATATCAAACCATTTTTCGTCACATCGTCCCAAATCCGCCGAAATTATTTTTGAAAATTTTCAATCTTTCGTATTCGGATGAAGAAGTTCAAGATTTTTTTGCGAGTACGATGAAAAAAGCGATACATTTACGAAGAGGCACCATGACCACCAGGAATGATCTGATTGGTTTGTTATTGTCGAAGAAGAATAGAAGTATTCAGGAGTATGCGGATTCGGATCACACTGAGGCGTTGAATAAGGAACAATTTGATGTTGATGATGAAGGTATAAAAAAAATTTAAAAATTAAAAAAAAAACATTTTGAAAAAAAGGGAGAAAATCTGAAAAATTGAAAAAAGAAATTTTTCGAAAATTACAAAAAACAAAAAAAGCTAAAATACCAAATAAATTTTGAAAATCGAAAAAAAATTCAAACTAATTGAGACAATTTTTTTAATGCAAAAAAATTTTTAAAAATGAAATGAAAATTTTTTTCAACATTGAGAAAAATTTTTTTTAAATATGAAAATTCACAAAATTAAAAAAACTTAAAAAGAAATTGAGAAAAAATTTTTTAAAATGCAAAGATCTTATAAATTGAAAAATCATAAAAAAAAATTGAATCGAAAATTTCAAAAATAATCAATTATAATCGAATTTTCCACGAAAAAAAAAAATTCAACTCGCTAAAAATTTCAAATCCCCGCAGAGACAACGATGGAATTCAAGATCGCCCAATGCTACCTATTCTTCGCTGCTGGTTTCGAAACCACATCTTCAGCCTTATCCTACCTCATGCTCGAACTCGCCCTGCACCAGTCAATTCAAACGAAAGTCAGAGACGAGATCGTCTCAACCCTCGAAAAACACAATGGCCAAATAACCTACGAAAGTGTCAAGGAGATGACCTATACCGATATGGTAATAGCAGGTAACAAAATTCATACAACTAAATCAACTCCACACATTTCGAGGAGATTTCCACCACAAAATGTCCTAATTCTGCGCAGAATCGCTACGAATACACCCTTCAGCCGGAATTTTAGCCCGGAAATGTACGAAAGAATACCAAATACCTGGTACCAAAGCCATCATCCCGGAGAAAATGTTCCTTTTGGTTTCAGTTTGTGGAGTACACATGGATCCGAAATATTACGAAAAACCAGACCAGTTTTATCCCGAACACTTTACCGAGGAGGCTAAAAATAACAGACCAGCGTGCGCCTATCTACCTTTTGGAGAAGGTCCTCGAAGTTGCATAGGTAAGAATATTAGGTATTACTATGGAATTCGACGATTCAAAAATAATAAATAAAAATATCATCGAATTCGGCGTTTTGTTTTGCCAGGTATACGATTCGCCAAAATGGAAATCAAACTGGCCATCGTCAACATGTTGAAAGATTGCGTTTTCCAAGTGTCTCCAAAAATGAAATTTCCGCTCGATTATGCCCACGATATGAAGGTTGGTTTGCTCGCTCCAAGTAATGGCGTTTGGTTGAAGTGCAAAAAAATACCATTACCATCGAAATAAAGTCAACTGCGTGGGTGTTTTTCACGACTTTTACGTTTAAAATTTTTTTTACATTTAAAATTAAAATTTTCTCACATTGATTTATTGTTAGATGATTCTAAAAAATAAAAAATTCTAAAGCCACAAAAATTACTTTTTTTCCACTTGAAATAATTTTTTTTTTTTTTGAATTTTAAAATTTTTCTTCAGCAAAGAGTTGAAATATACCATAAAAATAAAAAAAATTAAAATTAAAAAAATCAGAAAACCTCTCAATTACACTAGAAGATCACGTCGTTGACGCATATACCTACGTATACAAATAGTCTAATCATAAACAGGTTAACACCTTGAAGAATAAAAATATTTATCCGCGAAAAATAAATAATTTGTGACACAGGAGAAGTACGAGTACTTGGAATAATTCATTGAATCGCGTCTGCTGTTCACCTCGCTCGTATGGTCTACGATGCTTATTCGTTTGATCGAGTTTGACAAAGATGATCTCAAAAAACATTGGTAAAATCGGATTAGACGTAATGTGGCTGGCCTCTTACGGAGGGCATCCTCGAAGCTACGAATTTTTCCATCGTTTCCTCGTTTCGCAAAGGTAATACGTTTGTACCAACGAATCGAACGACGATGGCGTAAATTTATCACAGAAATCCAGTTATCGAAAGCAAACTTCTATATTGCATACGGTAACCCTACGAGTATTTCAAGTCACCTAGCATGACACTGGTCGTTATCGAATTACAGTGAACGGACATCCCACGTACAAGTGCAGGTATTGCGTACTTTTTTTAACGACTAAAATTGATTAATTTTGTTTCAACTTTGGTGTCCAGTAGGTAGGTACTTTCGCTTTTTTTTACGATCATTAATTATTAGCCGGTTCGTCGGTGAACGAACTTTTCTATCAAGGTTGAACTTTTTCTCATTTTGTCATCGATCGCAGTGGAACTGTTTCCTTGGTTGAGGAGGAAAACGTATTGAACCGGTTTTCTCATATCTTCCGAACTCTGAAGAGTGAAGACGATCCGAATACGAGCAAAGATTTCGAAAAAAGAAACTCAACTGATCTGAAATTCATTCATCACCAGATATAATGCCATCTCCACCCTCACTCCCCCCCCCCCTCAAACGGAATTTATATAGTGCCGAAAAAATTGATTTGAAATTCAGGCGATTTTTGATCGAATTTTCTTTTTTCGCTCTTTTTTCCAACACTTCGAACAACTAAATCGAAAAATTGCTGATTTTGATGTACAGATTTCGACGAGTCGGTTACTTTTCGATTTCGAAACCAATTGATTTCATCAATAGGTCGATCAACTTTCGATTTCATTTTTTGTGAAGCAATCGACGATTACATTTCGATTATTCGATCGATTCTTCGATTTTTCATTCAATGAATGATCGATTTTTCGATTTCAATTCTCCATTCCAATACATGAATCGATTTCGATTTTTTGATCAAAGTTTTCAATTCATCATCGAATGATCGATTTTTCTGACATTATTCATTTTTGATTCAAGAAAAATGACTAATCTTCGATTTCGATAAATCGATCGATTTTTCGATTTCAATTCTCCATTCCAATACATGAATCGATTTCGATTTTTTGATCAAAGTTTTCAATTCATCATCGAATGATCGATTTTTCTGACATTATTCATTTTTGATTCAAGAAAAATGACTAATCTTCGATTTCGATAAATCGATCGATTTTTTCGATTTCGATCTATCAGTCAATTTTTTCGATTTAGACCACTCGGCACAAATTTTTTGACTTCGATCAAGCATTCGATTTTTCGATTTCGATAAATCGATTGATTTTTTCGATTTAGACCACTCGGCACTAATTTTTTGACTTCGATCAAGCAATCGATTTTTCGATTTCGATTATCCAAATAATTTTCAGATTGAGAAATTACGAGCGATTTTCGAATCGAATTTTCGAATCGAATTTTCGAATTCGATTAATTATTCGGTTTTCGAATTCAATTTTCAATTTTGAAAGGACTAAATATAATATGTATCAATAAATCAATCGAATACCGATTTCGATCGTTTTATCGATTTTTCGAAATCGACTGATTTTTTGATGAGAAAAATAATGAATCTTCGATTTCGATAAATCGATCGATTTTTTCGATTTCGATCGATCAGTCAATTTTTTCGATTTAGACCACTCGGCACTAATTTTTTGACTTCGATCAAGCAATCGATTTTTCGATTTCGATTATCCAAATAATTTTCAGATTGAGAAATTACGAGCGATTTTCGAATCGAATTTTCGAATTCGATTAATTATTCGGTTTTCGAATTCAATTTTCAATTTTGAAAGGACTAAATATAATATGTATCAATAAATCAATCGAATACCGATTTCGATCGTTTTATCGATTTTTCGAAATCGATTGATTTTTTGATGAGAAAAATAACGAATCTTCGATTTCGATAAATCGATCGATTTTTTCGATTTCGATCGATCAGTCAATTTTTTCGATTTAGACCACTCGGCACTAATTTTTTGATTTCGATCAAATAATCGATTTTTCGATTTCGATTATCCAACTAACGATTTTCAGGTTGAGAAATTATAAGCAATTTTCGAATCGAATTCGATTAATTATTCAGTTTTTGGTTTCGATTTTTAATTTCGAAAGGACTGAATATGATGTAGGCCTAATACGAGTAATAAATCGATCGAATCTCGATTTCGATTACTTTTATCAATTTTTCGAAATCGATTGATTTTTTGATAACAAAAGTGCCTATGCAATTTTGATTTTTGACAAATCGATCGATTTCTTTTGATTTTAATCAAATGATTGATTTTTCGATTTCGACTACCTAATCGATCAATTTTTCGATTCCGATTAACCAACCAATGTTTCGACTTTGACGAGCCAAAATATAGTTTCACATTGATCCCGAATCGTTCATTTTTCACGATTTCGATTTTTTCAACAATTTTAACCTGAATAGAAAAATACCTATCCACTCTAGAGTGGGTGGGGCGAGAAGTAACGAGCCAAAAAAAATTCAGTCACGACTATTCCAACCAGAAAAGTTCAAAATCCCAACTCAAGGCCGATTCACCCCACAAATCAGATTATACTCTTCGAGCAAACTGAAAATCCAAAACGACGAATCAATCACACATCTTCAAAAAAAAAATGAAAAAAAATCAACTGATCACTATTAAAAATCATCGAACCCCCGCCAATTCCTCTCGAGCGTACTCCAAGGCTACCTCAACCCCGAAATCGGAAAACAATCCTCGTACACCCTTGAGTAAAAATTAAAAAAACTAGGTACTAATGCATATTTTTTTTAAAAAAAAACTCACCTGGAGTAGTAGGGCTGCCAACACGCAGAACGGCAACCACATGGTTGCCTCTTGCGAAAAGTTGTTTTTATTCCTGGAATAAGGCAAAACAGAGAGAGAGAGAAAAATCAATGATGTAATCTAAACAGTCGTCGAATCATCGATTACCATATCTCAATATTTATGACCGCGAGTCATAACCAAGTACTTGACGCCTGTCGCATCTTCATTAGTTCCATACTAATTTAATCTTTTAATGCCTAAGAAGGTGTTTTGTAACACTCGAGCTAAGAAGAAAAAAAAACTAAAGGGAACCCATTCGTGTAGGGCCGTGGTTTTACGACAGTTCAATTGATGTAATTTGTAGGTAAGTATATCGCGAGCCAAGTATCTACATACGCTACCGGCATGCTGTGGTCGCCTGCGAGATGGTTTGTTTGATATTATTTCGTCTCCTCTGTCTCTCTCGCTCTATCTATGTAACCTTTCTCACGGAAATACCTTTAAATTTTGTACAAAAGTAGAAAGCCTTATTGTTTCGTACAATGATACAGAGTATTTTAACGCCTTGATTTATGATTTAATTAGGCGAGCGTCCGCTATTTCGTATTGTACATTAATTATTTAATGAAGCTCGAAGCTGTAACTTGTGTTGTACGTACAAGAGTGTGTAGGTACACGTACAGTGCCAATGCACGTGTTCTCCCCTGCGCAAATCGTAGAAGAGACGAAGTGGCGAGAGTGAGTCTTTACAATGATCGTAATTAAGTATTATTCAATGAAGCTGCGTAATTAGATCAGTTATTCGTTAATCAACGAAAAGGGCCAAGTTGGAGAAGAAAAGAGGAGATAGAAAGCTAATCGATCAATGTGATGAATGTTTTGGTGAAATTAAAATTTTCAATTTTGAAAATTTTGAAATGAAAAAAAAATTGAAAATGAACAAAAAAAAATTGAAAAAGAATATCTATTCAGAAAAATTGAGACGTTATCAAAAAATTGAAAATTAAAATAAGAAAAAAAAATTTTCAGCAGAAAAAATTAGCACAAAATTTTTTTTTTTTAATTTGAAAAAAACACAATTTTTTTTAAAAAGTATAAAAATAAAAAAAAAAGAAATTAAAATTTGTACCTATTCATCAAACAAAATTAAAATTTTAAAAAATCGGGAAAATAAATTTTTTTCAAATAAAATAATGAAAATGGGGACTCAGAAAAATTGAAAATTAAAATTTTTAAAAAAATAGCTGAAAAAATTAACACAAAAAATTAGAAAAAATGGGGAAAAAATTCAAAAAAAATCAGGAACTCAAATTTGTACTCATCAAACAGAATCAAAAATATTTTTAAAAATCGAGAAAGTCAAATTTTTCACAAATAAATACCCTCCACGAACAACTTTTTAAGCCAAAAAAAAAAGTGAAAAAAAGAAAAAAGACTTGAAAGAATCAAAAAAATGTACAAACACAGCCCAACACAGAGGGAAAAAAATTTGAAAACAAAAGGAAACTGGCCATCAAGGCATCATTAACACATCAAAGGAGAACCAAAAACATCGAACCTTTTAAAAATATCGAAAAAAGCACACTCGACGCATCGCAGTTTCAATCACAATCACCTTACTTCTTTTAAAAACTCGGAAAAAAATGCTCAAAATCGTTCAAAAAAATCTCAAAAAAAACCACAAACTCACCTAAAAATCGCCGGTATCCGTCAAACACAAACACATCGAACCCCAACGAGAATAAAATAATATATTTAAAGGAACGAAACAAAACGGCGCGCCGGTCGCAATCACGCACCAGTCAGACATTCAAATTACCAGATAAGTGAAAGTATTTATATGGGTGAAGGGGCACGTCTAAACCATGTGGGGAACATCTTCATCCCAGGAGGGGCTAATACGTTTGACTAGTTCAAGTGCCCTTTAAATTCGCTCCCCCCGTTTCGATTATGTAATCTTCATCTCAGTCCGCCGAGGTATTTGCCGACTCGATGGAGCAGGTTGTAACGAGACGTCGATATATTGGCGTTCGCTGGCATTCGGCGTATAGGATGATACACGATTGTATGTAAGTACTACCCGCCTACCTACAGCTTCTGGCGATGTCGATGTCGTCCCAGCGTTCGAGGAGAGCACCGCGAGAGCAATTTTTCTCCACCATTAGGTTCGTTTTTTTTCTTTGGTTTGAATATTAATACGTTTCAAGGTGAACGGATAAAATAACGAACGATATTTTTCGGTAATCTAACGAGGAAAATGATGACGACTGCGACGAGCCCACAGTTGGAAGTTGTTCCGGGAGAGAAGCTTTTTTAAATATGAGCGAATCGAGACGCCGAGAGGTGTCACTATGTTGCTTGGAATTTGCCAAATTGAACGATCGTGTAATAAAAAGTAATACCGTTTATCTGTCTCGCTAGTTTATAGGTAATATTGATGAATGAAGAAATAAATTTCAAACCAAGCTGAACGACTCGACCAGTCATCGGTGTATTATGTCAGCGATGAAAATACTCAGGTATTTTATAGCTACTTCAAATGTTTTTGAAACATAAAAAAAAATTTCAATTTTTTTTTTTAGCAAAAATTCTTTGAAATTTAAACGGTTTTTGAAAAATATAAACTGTTGAAATTTGATAAATTAAATTTTTACATGCAATGGAAATTTTTTGATTTTTTTTTTCAAATTCTTTGACGATTCAATTTCTTGAGGCTTGAAAAATTCTTGAAAAAATCTAGGAATCATGAGCAAAAATTATGCTCTATGAAGGGAAAAAAATTATCCTATCTACAACCACTAGTAATTTCTCTAATTCGTGTCGACTTGAACGAGTACATTGATACGGTATTACGCTGATTATTACTTCATAATATTAAAAGAAGGCAGATCGATCGAACTTAAGCTCACTCAGACCACGTTTATCCATTTAATCGTGACCACCCGGGTACAGCGGCGAAGATAATCGACAAACTTGCTTGGTACCCAACACCAACCATCCCAACTTATCGAGTCTGTATAGGCGACCAATTTGTTTCACGTTTTACACTTATATCGACCTGCTATTAAGAACGTACTTAAAATTTAATATCGCTAACTAGAAATTATTCGCGTTATTATCCTGAACTGTGATCGATGAACGCGATACTGGCGACCTTGTAGAATTTTCAGTTTCCTTAGACAATCAGGTAGCCAGCTAGAGCTATAGGTTGATTAATGTACAAGTAAATCGATATATATCTATACCCAAAATAATATATGAGGATACAATATATGCGAAGCCATTAATCCGCCACATCTTTGTTTTACAAAGAACAAAATCCAGAAATATTAAGAATGCCTAACATCATAAATCCCAGAGTTTGCTGATCTTTGCTCAGTTCGTTAAAAACGAATTCAAGGTCGTGTCCTTGAAACAAAACTCGACTTCGTTTTTGGAAATTATTAGCTCGTAAAATCTGTTACAGCTTTCGACTAATAGGTAGTATATCTAGGTAAGAAGTACCTAAAAAAAATGCATTATGCAACGACTTGCGAACGTTACTTGAAATAGGAATAGATGAATTTTCGCAAACGAAATAATTGGAATTGTCATCGTGAAAACTTTCACTTTGAATATTTTGAAACTTCACTTTCGACTTCGAGTTTCGACGAGACTTAGAACACCTCCGTAACAATGTAGCAAATATTATATACGAATGATTGTGTAAATACAATATTAATGAGATATTAACGGGGCCGTAGCCTTCAGCAATACACTTTTTTTAAGCGTCAAATGGTAAGCACGGTACTCATTGTCGATTCTTTTCTTATTCCGCGCAAACGCCGGATGAATTTATCAACTTTGGAAACGACGCGATGCACTCGTAATAGTAATTTTTTTCCAAAAGTTCGATTAATCATTTTAAACGAATACTATTAGGTATCGATTTAAATCGACATTAATCTAAACATTGCTGCGAAAAACTGCCATTGGCTTAGGTACGATTGGCTTGGGTAAGAATCGGCACCGAGATATTTAAGGCCATGCTGAACCCAAAAATTAAAATTTTCTTGACCTGTATCTCTTTCAAAGATCAAGGCAAAAGCATGACCAATGCTATTCATAGACAGTGGAGAAACTTACAATACTCCACGTTCGCCTGCAATAGATTACGCATACAACTTACCTTGCATCAAATGAGACATTATTTGCTGATCAGAATCCAGTGAAGGTATTGAATGAACTCAGTAGATAAACCAGAATTCAACGAAACAGAAAACCCCTGGTTAGAATAAAAATCACAACAATAATACAAACATTTAATTACACAGCGAATATTTGTGGAATTTGTTCAACGACTACGTTAAATTCTTCGTTTGTAAGATCTTCTAAAATATTAATAATATCTACCTCGTTCAACGAATCGAATTCGGCCTCATCTGAAACAAATGATAACAAAAGAAAAAATAACGTTATTGCATTTGTTCCAAAAAAATTTGTAAACTAGGGCATGAGAAATACTAAAATGTTCTGAAAATGAACTAACCTTTAATTATCACATGCCCGAAAAATTCGCAGGTGGCGGCATTCAAGTTGGTTGTATCTTTAGCACCTGAATATAGGACGTAGAAATTAATAAATCGCGAAGTTTCAATAGTCATGGCACTTGGAAAAGGATATTTTAATACTTACCGAAACTAGGTTTTCGAGGCCATACGAAAATTCTCAAACAGCTTCTACTATCATGATCATGATTACTCGACGAATACTCAAACGGAACTCCTCGTGTTATGTACAGATTATGAGCAATATTCGTTGTTTGAAGATACTTCACTAAACGATGTACGTCTCTATAACGTGAACAAAATTACGAAAAAATTAATTGAAGAATGATTCTTATCACATATTAGGCATGTCTACATTGATTACTAAAATTTACTTCACTATGGGATCGATTTCTTCGGCAGATCTAATTTGAAACACGAATCCTTTACTTGGGAAGTCAACTGTTCGATAACAAGAACCGGAAACTTTTTCAACGGGCTATGAAATGATCAGCAAATTTAAATTAGCCGTTAATCGTTCACTAATTTCGTTTGTTGAACGAAATAAACTTTTATTAAACTTGCCGAAGTTTCCAGGAACATACACCGTTGTAAATAGTATCCGTGAAGATGCAGATGATTTACGGTAGCAAAACCTCCCATGCTGTTGAAGCAGAATCTAAAATACCTTCAAATACAAATGAAATTCAATTATCGGATAAACGAAAGAAGCATGAGCTGAGAATTGAAATATGTCGAAAACGTAGTAAATACGTACGAAGTATTACTCAACAGGATTACTTCAACGGATAACTTGAGAGCTTCTTCGGTAAGTATCTGCGGTAAATTATCTTCTAAATTAGGAACCAACAAAATATGACCGAACTCCATAGGACTGACGTTGATCATAACTACATGTTTACCGTTTTCTAATTCGCAAACATATTAATTGGGTTACGACAGTAATGTACAGCAAGTAACTGCAAATAAAGTGTATAATCTCTAACTCCTACCTACCATTTGGTCTGTTCTTATGCACCAAATTGAATAACTTTTCTTCGGGTTTGATCTTATTGAAATTGAAAGCCGACGGATCGAATGGTTGATTAATACTCGAAATATCGCTCGGTTTTCTACGATTGACTCCTCTGTCTGTGTTCAACTGATAATTACGTGTTTTTAAGCAATCCGCGCATTACATTACCATACTCCACTGATAGTTCTACCATACATACTTGCAAGTAAAATTTATCTTTTATGCACTTCTCTTTGGTAATATTTAGTTTATATCGAAACAAGTTCTGGTTCAGTTTCTCATTCCATTGAGACCGAATCTTTGCATCAAAATTTGAGAATACATTTGCACATGGAACATGAAATAGAAAATCTGTATCGTCGTAAGTGAACGTTTCCTAAACAATAATCAATTTGTAAGCACCGGTAAAAGGAAGATTATACAAAGTATCGAATATTATTATTTACTTACCATATCTAATGCAGTTATTACGTTGAGTGCAGTAATTAACAGGCAAGTGTAAAATTTACAACGTAACTGGTCAAGTGCTACAAAAACATTCATTAGTAATATGCAAATATGAAATTATTCTTTTGTTTAACACATCTAAAATGTTGGAGTGTTCTCATTCCATATCACGTTATTATCAATCTGCAGGTTGCTGCCGGCCGGCGAATGATACCATGCGCACTAGCACAGCGCATTAACTCGATTCGACTGAAGTTGCAAATTGAGCAGCGTATTATGAGAGGAATTGAGCAAATGTTTCGGAACTGTTCGGAAGCATTCGGAATCACTTCGTTGGACTTGTTTTCTTACAAATTAATTGTTATTCTGATGCTGTAATATCATTTAATTGCTTCCATTGCGTTTTTTTATTTCTACATGCTGAAATTACTTGCTAAGAGCATACCTAATTAATGAAAATGATTCTGAACTTCGATTTAATTATAAAAACATCACAAGAACATACAGCTTGAGATCAAGTGACTTACAAAGGTATTGCATTTTGAATGCAAACACTAAAAACCAACTAAAATAGTAAAAAAAAAAATAGTAAAAACCGTTGATGTTCAATTCGAGAGGCTAAATAAGTACTTAATTGTAGAGAGAAAATGCATTAGTACCTTCAATATTACGGATTTTTTTAGATTTTGTAGAAATTTCTTTGTGATGGAAATTCTTCAGCTGATGGTCATGATATTGACCGAAACTAGTGAATTTTACATTGCAAATAGCACATATGTATGTATTCTGGAACTGCGACGACTATTTCTGTCTTCTGTATGGAGCTTCGTAATGTGCCGCTCCAAGTTATATTTCTTAGCGAAAGATAAATGGCAATGAGCACAAGTAAACACTGGTAACTTTGGGGAAATTTATTACATAAAATATGAAACACAATCAGTACAGTGAAACATCAGGAACTCGGGTAAAAATATCCAAAAAGAGCAAATACGAAAATAGGAAGCTCATTAAGATTGTAATGTTGTTATCAAGGTATCACAATCATCGGAGCGCAATTTAGATGAGAAGCCAAGTCCAACGAAGTGATTCCGAATGCTTCCGCACAGTTCCGAAACATTTGCTCAATTCCTCTCATAATACGCTGCTGCAAATTGTTGCAATCAAAATCTAATTTAAAAAAAAAATTATCAAGTACTTATTCAAAAAGAGTTTAATTATTTTAAAACACAATAAACAAACAAAGTGAAAAAGAAAAGGAACACGTCTTGAAACCTCACATTGATTTTACAAAGCCTGTTCACTTGTTTAGTATACATGATTCCGTACGTACATATCTTCGCACGCAGGACTTCTTACCAACAGATACACAATAGATTTAAAATGATCATTTTCGACTGTAAAACTCCGTTTACATTTATGCAAAACACTTAATATGGTAAAAATTAAAATATCAACGAACATTTAGATGGACTCAACTACAATTTCGTCTTATGATCCACACATTAAACAATCTTCCTTATTCTTCAAAGAACATATCATTTTATTGGCGAATTCATCACTCAATTCATCCACATCGTTACTCTCGTCGCTTTTCTCTTGTACTCCGTTCGTTTGAGATGATTTAGTAGCTTTCTTCTTATTGACTGTAAATTGTATGGCATCTGCGGCTGGTTTGGTTCTCAAGTAGTACATTCCTGTTTTCAGACCCTAAAATGAAATGTTACACGGATTTGAATAAAATTACTTAAATTTTGAAAGACAAAATTCAACCACACAATGTACCAATTTCCATCCGTAAAAATGCATCGATGAAAGATTCGCGTAAGTTGGATCAGCCATGTGGATGTTTAAACTTTGAGATTGGTCGATAAACGCTCCTCTGTCTGCAGCCATTTTTAGAATCGTCTTCTGTTTTATTTCCCATACGGTTTTGTAAAGATCTTTTAAATCTTGAGGTATCCTATCGATATCCTGATTTTGAAAATATTAAGTTGGAATGAATATTTTCGATTTGGGTATGAATTTGTAAATAAATGTATTACTTGAATTGATCCATTCCTCAGAAGTAACTCGTTTTTCATGTCTTCATCCCATAATCCTCTTTCAACCAAGTCTTTTAATAAATGATGATTCACGACCTTTGTAAATTCAAGCGATTACGTTAATAATTCCTAGGATTTCAACTTTTTATCGAATGCCAAAAAATACCTGAAATTCGCCGCTCAGTACTCGTCGTAAATACATATTCGAAGTATACGGTTCGAAACTTTCATTATTTCCTAAAATCTGAGCAGTCGAAGCCGTTGGCATCGGAGCTAGCAGGAGTGAATTGCGAACACCGTATTTGGCGATTTTTTCTTTCAGCAGAGACCAATTCCATAAAGAGGTAGGCTTTACGTTCCACATATCATACTGCAAAATCTGCAAAATTTTCAAATAAATAATTGGAAAACTGTACGTGGTACCTGAATTGGACGAAGTCAACACTTACTCCTTTACTGACTGGCGATCCTTTGTAAGTTTCATAAGGACCGAACTGCTGAGCAAGTTCACAACTTGCCTCCAAAGCACCGTAATAAATGGTTTCAAAAATCTGTATATTTAGTAATTGGGATTGCTCACTCTCGAATGGCAGCCTCATCATGATAAATAAGTCGGCTAATCCTTGAATACCTATTCCAATCGGCCTATGCCTCAGATTCGATCGTTTAGCCTACGAAATAAAAACGTTGTCGGTGTATTTTCAAGCGGAAAAAATCGAAATATGACATTTACGGATTTACGCACTTGAGGTAACGGATAATATGTGACTTCGATAACTTTATTCAAATTCTTGGTGACAGTTTTGGTGATTTCTTTAAGTTCGTGGAAATCATAAGTGAGATCCGATTTTAAAAACATGTTCACGGCAATCGAAGCTAAATTACACACCGCTATCTGTAAGATAAAATTAATTAATTGAGTAGCAAATGAACCGTGAAATAGTTAGATCAGATCGTACTTCCTCAGGTGAAGAATACTCCACGATTTCGGTACACAAGTTGCTACTTTTGATAGTTCCAAGGTTCTGTTGATTGGATTTACGATTACAGGCATCTTTGTACAGCATGTAAGGCGTTCCTGTTTCTATTTGAGAATCTAATATAGCGAACCAAAGACTTCTAGCGTCAACTTGACGATTGTAGCGTTTCTCTTCTTCGTATCTGTATAATAAGTGGGTTTTATTAGCTCATTAACCCAAACGAAAAAACGATTATAAAAATGGTAAACATACTTTCGATACAATTTATCGAAATTTTCGCCCTAACAGTCGAACAATCCGGGACATTCGTTGGGACACATTAAACTCCATTTTTCGTTATTTTCAACGCGTCTCATAAACTCATCAGGGATCCATAGCGCGTAGAATAAATCCCTAGCGCGAGATTCTTCTTTACCAGAGTTTTTTCGAAGCTCTAAGAAATCAAAAATATCGGAATGCCAAGGTTCCAAGTAAACTGCGAAAGCGCCGGGTCTTTTGTTGCCTCCTTGATCGACATATCTGGCTGTGTTATTATATACCCGAAGCATCGGCACGAGACCATTTGATACACCGTTTGTCCCAGCAATGTAGCTGTTTGTACCTCTGATGCAATGTATATGCAAACCAACTCCACCAGCTGATTTAGAAATCATAGCGCAATTCGTTAGAGTGTGGAATATACCTTCGATACTGTCGTCTTCCATGGCTACGAGGAAACAGCTGAAAAATTAAGTTGTTTTTTTTAGTAATTTATCTATGCAAGGATGATTAATTCCAACATTACCATACCAACCTGGAGAGCTGAGCTCGAGGAGTTGCAGCATTGAATAAGGTAGGAGAAGCATGGGTAAAATATTTCAACGACATTAAATTATAAGTTTCAATCGCCGAATCAATATCTTCGCCGTGAATACCGACAGAAACTCGCATCAACATGTGTTGTGGACGTTCGACAATACGATCGTTGATTTTTAATAAATACGATCTCTCTAAGGTCTGGAAAAATTTTAATAATTAGTACAATAATTAGGATATACTAGATGCTCAGTTCGAAAAGAGAAAAATCAATTCATTACTTTGAAACCAAAATAACTGTAACCAAAGTCACGGTCATAATTAATAGCGGAATTGAGTTTATCACCGTGTTTCATCACTATATTGTAGTGGGTGTCTGATATCATCGGGCTTCTCTTACCAGATTTTTCATTAACCATGTTATGTAAATCGGAAATCACATCTACAAAAAAAAAATACATTAAAAAATCTTGTTTTTAAAGTAGTTGGCATTTCATTTGCAACTACCGGTGAATTTTTCCTTCGTTTCTTTGTGCAAGTTGGAGACGGCTATTCGAGCTGCCAGAGTAGCATAATCCGGATGAACGGTGGTCATGGAAGCGGCGATTTCTGCAGCCAAGTTATCCAATTCTACCGTAGTAACCCCGGGAAATAAACCACGTATCACCTTCTTCGTAATTTCAACCTAAATTTAAAATACATTAGAGCAACTCAGACCAACCAGAAATGTTACCGAAGTTAAACTGAGCATTACTGGATCAACGAATTCGACGTTCAACCCATAGCAGAGCTTTTCAATGCGTGATGTTATCTTATCGAAATGTATGTCTTCTTTCCTACCTCCTAGATAATGAAAGATCGTAACGCAATATGTTATTAATTAGCTGAATAAATTGCCTTTACTATAATTAATGAATTTAGCAAGCTGTATGGAACATATCGTGTACTACTGGAGAATCTGTCTACCGGTAGACAGAAGACCAGAGTATTATGCTGTATTAAAATGACAATTACCTCTTTTGAGCACAAATTGTTTACCCAATGGCTTCGCCGGAGATTTCTGTTTCAAATCATTCATGTCGGTGACTGAATGGGAGCAACTTGAACGATAACTTCGTGAAATATGAAGACTCAGTAAGACTAGATCTTTTACTTCGTCGTGTGGCCGAACGAATTATCACACAAAAAAGTAATACAGAAAATAATGAAATTAATTAGTAGCAAAGCAGTCTAAATATAAACTCGGAAATGTGATTATTCAAAAAGGCGGAATTATGAGATCTTTTGTATGATGCTGATAAACCTGATAACGGATCCGGTAAGTGTTGACTAATTAATAAACTGAAAAAGTAAAATATTCCTTTTTATAAAATTTGGTGTTTGATGTTTTATTGTTTTTTAATAAAATTAACTTTTTAAACCTTTAATTAAGATTTATTACAAAAACATTTAATAATTTTTCATATTCTTTTCCATTTTCAGCGGTTTTTACGTACTTTTCAGAAATTTTGCAGAGAAATTTCTGTTTTGTGGGTGACTACCATGTACCTACGCAAATCTTATCAAAATTCGAAAATTTTTCAACTTGAAATTTTTGAAAATCGGGGTGAAGTTGAAAAAGTATGAATAAGAAATGCTTAAAACGGTGAACTTGATTTAACATGTTTTTACCTAATTCCTTGTACTCAACACTAACCCATTATGTCAGTTTTCGTGGCGGCTGGTCCAGCGGAGATCTTGAGAGCTGTGCAGAAAGACAGGATACTATCGGATCTAGTTGAGAAACAAGTTGCAGATTTAGTCCTTAAAATCGGTGGTTAGTTGTTCACTTTTATTTCGCTACATTACTGCATTTCAGACTGAGTAATTAAATGTTTTGCATTAGGCACCGCTGCTTTCCTCCAATACAGACAAATTGTTCAAATATGTTCGAGACTTCTGTATTACTCCTTCACCACCTTATCCGGATATCAAACGTTAGGGGAAGAGTACACAAACATTGTAGAAGTAGACGTAACATTGAAACGCATTCCAACATTCTTCGTAAGTTGTTTTTTAGCTCGGTAAGACCTCATGAATCGATGTTAAAACAATGTCAAATTTACCTGTGTGTTTACTTTCAGCAAAGATTGTTGATGGCTGTAGCTGAGTCAGCTGGATTTACGTTCCTCGAGTCTATTTTGAATAAATTTCATCGTAGAGTGAGCGAAAATTCTCATTTAGAAGACAATTTCAAACACAAGCTGCTTACCTGTATCGATGTAACTAAATCCGTATTACCGTTTTTGATTCATTTCCATCGTGCTATTTTTTACTGGAATGGAGCTTACTATGATGCTGTTAAAAGAGTCGTTGGAATTAGATATGTACGTCCGCGAATGAATCAACGTTTCATTATCTTTGTTCGTGGGTTAAAATCTGTAATTTTTCTCATTATAGATACGCTCCAAACCATGGCTATCTAAAGACAGTAAATTGTATGGGTTCAAAATACTATCAGCGATCACGCTCTTACATCTGTCTATTTCGGGAACACATTCCGCCTATAACTGGTTCAAGAAACATTCCGTGAATGAAACTCCCACCTACTCTGTTTCTACCAAAAGCTCATCCAAGTGCCCTTTGTGTTTGGAATCTCGTACGAATACTAGCTGTACACCGTGTGGCCACCTGTACTGTTGGTATTGTATTTTGAACTGGTTACAAACTAATAACAAGTGTCCGATTTGTCGAAATATCATCGAACCAAATAGGATAGTACCATTATTGAATTATTATTAGACTGTGATATTTTTATGGGTTGGTTGAATTGAATCACTGTTATACTTATGTTGTGTATTTTTATTATAAGGAGAAATATGAACATATTTCTTGGTAACTGTAATTATTTTTCAATGTGTTGTTAAACGCTGCTAATTTCGGTTTGATGTTTATTCCCTTAAATTTATGCCAATCCAAAAACAAGTTCAGTACTGCATCTAAAAGAAAAAATGATATTTTTTCTAACAATCGAAATTTGAGATTAGACGATGTTGAGAGAAAATTACTTTGAAGCCTTTCGAGATAAAATGGTCGTTGCTTCAACTGAGCTTGAATTTCTTTCTCTTTTTCTAAAATATCTTTGTACTCTGGAATTAAATTATTTTGCAGTGGTTCAGATTGAGCAGCATCGATATCTTTCAAGGCATCCAAAAGCATAGTTTGTTGTTGCAGTTTGTAATACTTTTCTAATTTAACGTTCAGCGATTGAAGAGTTGCTATTATACTTTGTTCGTTAGTTGCTGAAAAAAAAACAACACGAAATGAAAAATGAAGCTTCAGTCGCATAAAAATACAACCCTTGAAAGGCGTACTTGACGAAATATCCAATTTGATTTTCTTCTTTGTGGCTTCTTTCGACACGATATCTCGTAAAATGGAAATTGTGGAAATATTATCGGATTTGAATTCAGCCTCGCCTCTCCTATAATTTGCAAATACGTTATTTTTTGTTCACCAATCTCATTGAAATTCCACAATGTTCTGCGGACTTACGAATATACGCATTCTAAAATCGTATCGACCAAGGCCGACTTGAAAGTATACGTAATTTTTTCTTCATCCGGCGGTTTTTCTGGCAATTCTGGCAAACATTGAGTTACCCAGGTGTGCATTTCAGCCACGCTAAAAGTTCCTTTTAATTGTAATACGTTATGAAACCTGAAAAAATGGCATAATTTCAAAACGATAGGTATGGCGTAATATGTGGAAAATTGAATTGTACCTTTCTGTTTCGGTCGTATGTACTCGGCAATGCAAAGCTAAAGGTTTGATAGGATATTTTCTGACTTGACAACATTTCGGTTGTGTAAGAGGAGTAACGTAAGCTTGTAAAGAACCCTTTCGGCCTTCATCGACGTAAAATTTCAGTTCCAATCGTACCGTGTTGAGTTGACATCGATAAGTTGCCAATACAGCGTTTCCACTCTGCAATAATAATTTGACTGTCCAGTTGAGCAGTAAAAATACAATCGTTATAAGCGATGCATTTACCTCGGGATCGCATTTACTATAACTGACTACTGCAGAATTCTTATCAACGTCTAGAAGTTTTATGTGAATATCACTTTGGATGAGAATATTGTCGATATTTGTCTCGCTTTCGATCATAACAAAATAGGTCGCGTCGTCTTTCTGTATCATCATCTGCATTTCATAAGTTACGAATGAATCGAAGGTTGAAAAGTTGTCATAAATTTTCAAAGACGTTTCAAGTTTACTTTATCATTGATGGTGAGGTAAGGTAGTCGAGAAATGGCTGCAGAATCTTCTTCAGTAAACTCTAAGTATTTTTTTCGTTCTTTTTCGATTCTAGCTTCGAGCTCTTCTATTTCAGACCTTGCCAGTAATTCAAAAATCACATCTAATAAAGCTCCGAATGGAAATGCAAGCCCTTACAAATAAAATATTCGAACCTACTTCAGTTTAAGAATTTTTTGTCTTTCTTCTCTTGAGAATCCGTAATTCAGATCATTGGCATCGTTTGATACTTGCTTCTCCGGCACTTCGGTGGTTAATCCAAATAACCATCCTAAAAGATTAGAAGTTGATGCGTAATTACAGCACCGAGAGAGCAAAAAATAGGCAAGTACCTGTGTAAGTTGTTACTATAATTTCTTCAAAATTCACGTTACCAACGTATCCACCTTGTATTGAAGTTATACTTTCGTTACCACTCTGAAAGAAAAGGGTTACGTTAGCTTACTAAATGACATAGGTACTGACTGATTAGCAAAATAAATAGGTAACTAACGTAACAGAATTTCTCCACCGGAGGTTTGAATTCATTTGTCACTTCATCGTGTTGAATCATAGTGTAAACTTCGATGTTACCGTCGTATCTTCCAATGATGATATCAGGGATTCCAGTTCTCATAATATCGAATGCAGTCATACAAGTTACTTCAGATTTACGATTTTCGTTTTCCAAGATCCATTTGATTATGGTTGAATTTGATCTAGCAAAATATCTCAATTCAGTTCAGGGTTTCAAGTCCGTCAAATCTAATAGGTAGTGATTTTAGTTTTACCTTGTGATTTGGACGAGATAAATTTGTCCTTCTTGCATTCCTACCAAAACATGATCACCGGTACTACCTCCATCTCCGTTCATTAAATGCAAAGCTGTAGGACTGTTAGGTAAAGCTAAAGATTGGGTTACTACAGATCCATCTATAACTCTCAACATTTGATCGGCACAAGCTAACACAGCTGTTAAACGCCTTACCTGCTCAATATCGAATCAAATATCAGTTTGAATTAAATTTGAAGGAGTAATGAATTAAAATTCTCTACTACCTTTGCAACGTTTAGCGTTATAATATCGTTGATGATATCGCTACAAGTGTAAGAATCCTCGAGCTTACAATCGTGATAATGATGATAGTTGTGAACTCCGGAGACAATCAGATCATTTCCACAAACATACCTGAAATAGAATCAAAGTACTTACCTAATTAATATTCATCTACTTACTCATATTTAACCTATCTACCACTACATTTTCTAATAATACACTGTTTATCCTCATCTTACATGCATTTGATAGTTTCAAAGAGTTGAGTTTCAAAGTTTAGAAATATTTTTCCTTTTTTGGTAAACCCTCTAACCATATTTTCGGACGAAACAAATATTTTATCTTGAGGGGTTCCTGTAACAATTTCATCCGTATTGAAGTGCATCCATCACCAGTTCAATATTTAACACGTCTTCTTAGTACAATTAAACAACTTACCTATCGATCCTCCAAGAACAACGTTAGATACAGCAGCACTCGGCAAGCTTTTGAAAGTAATTTGAATTTCTCCTCGTTTAATAAAAAATATTTGTGTGATTCCTTCTTGATCTCCGATCACAACCTATGTCGAGAAATGTACAACTTAACACTTCAAAGGCTTTATTGCACAAAACTTGGGTAGCTTACTTTTTGAGTGAATTTCGTTCCAGTCGAGGGTAGTAATTTCATGCACTTCTTTGATGTTAAACCCAAAATTGTATAATCAACTCTGTGTAATTCCATTTTTCTTTTTCAGAACCACTTTTCACAGTAAGTTTACTCGGAGATAAGTATGTACCTAACTGACGATCCTCAGTTGGTGTACATTGTCGTTACCATAGCAACCAAGTTGTCAAAAATTAAACTTCCAAGTTTAAATTTCAAAAGATCTCAAAAACCTTTTTTTTTTAGAGAAACTTGCATAATTATTGTAATAATTACGGCACGAAAATCAACTGTTCATCTAGTACCAAGTACATATACGGATTAATTAAGTAGGCCGAAAACTATTTTTCATTTTTACAGTCAAAGATCGCTCACCTCCAAACAAGTGCATTTAAACGACAAAAAGTGAAGCGTTTTATTTCCACAAAATAAACAAAATTACAGCACACAAAATTATCGTATAAGAGACACAAATAATCGTATAAATATTCCAAGCGACTTGATCCAAAACACGTATAAAATTAACCTAATAAAATTTATATAATAATAATAAAAGAGGAAAAAAACACGCGTAAAAATGATACAAAAAATGCACTCATACAAGATACCTAAACTAAAACTACTGGCACACTACATCCTTCAACAATGACTACGTTCAAATTGGTAACATAAAATAATTTTAAGGATGATCAGTCTGATTACGTCTGAGCAAATGATAATCTAGAAAATTGCTCTTCGACTCCCATATGATTGGAATGTAAAATGATCTCGCGTACAGTGGTGTTCTGGCAGCGTCTAAAAATGGAACCGAATAAACGGAAGTCCAATTCCGATGACGAGAATAAATAGGTTCCAAAGGTGTTGGAGATACTGAATCCATATCGACCAAAAAATCGCATACATCAATTGGTACCTGAAAAATGGCGTTATAATAACGTATACGTATTGAACATTGCAAAAAAAAAAAAAAAAAAAAAAAGATTAAAAGAACCGTAACACTCACGTATCTGGAAACTTCTTCTCTAAAAAAAAAAAAAAAGATTAAAAGAACCGTAACACTCACGTATCTGGAAACTTCTTCTCTGTTCAAATCATTCATATCGTTTCTGACAATTTTCGTTGCTTCTTTTTCTGGCAAATAGTGACCTGGCAGTTGGCCTTTAAAATCAGATTTGATGAAATTCATTTTCCATCTGAAAAAATGAATAAATAAATCGATTTCTCAAAAAATAATCATTTTATGCGAAATTTACAAATAATTACCCATCCGGTAAGAAATAAGAAGTAGGAAACCGATGCCATTCTTTGCCAACGCATAAATTGACCTCATTTCTGTCAGTCATGTTCACGTTGACAGTTTTCAATCGACTATACACATCCATAGGCGCATGATAACCTAGTTAATTACGGTATTAGTAACATTTCTCAACACTTTCAAGTTCACGTAGGTAATTTAGTTGTAATCTTACTTTTATAAAGTAGAAATATCCTAGACACTCCAAAAATTAGGAAAAAGAATAACACGATGATCGATATCTTCAACGTACATTTCGCGTAATGATACCCTTTTTTGATGAAATATCGGAACCATAAAACTTGAACAGCATCGATGCCTACAGCACCGCATAAAGCGATCAAAGGATATACCGGGAACAAGAATCGTTCTTCCTGTAATTTCATCGAATTTATTAGGTGTGAATTAATTGTTCAAATCTTGACAAGCAAAATGATTTACCTTATGCGGTTGAGCAAAAAATACAGCAAACCACAAGTACAACGAGCCCAATGATAGAATATATGGCAAACAATCTGGGTTACGAGGCTTCGACGGAATAGCTATTTTGATCCAAATCTAAGTTAAATACTACCAATTAATAATATAGTACACAAAACCGTCGTTGTAAGCTAAATAATCTCGAAACTAACCAATAAAAGAGGTGCCAAGAGCGCAAATATGAAAGATAGGTTAAAATTCAAGATCCCATTCAAGATGTAAAAGTACCAAGGAGAACTTCCGTATAAATTCGGCCCATGTGAGGTGAATACATTATACTTGACGATATTCCAAGGTGCTAAGGTTAGTTTTCCGTAATATATGGAGTCTATTTGAAATAGGGGAACCTAAAAATGAAAAAAAATTATTAATTAGATTTAAATGATTTATTATAAAGTAGCTACTTCGGATATTGAAATAAAGTTACCAAAATTATAATCGCCGACAGAATACACCATTTTAAAAATTCACGCCATCTTTTCCGCATAAAAACCATTTCAAGTGCGATAGGAGATCTGAAAAATAAAATTTTTCATTGCAAGACCTAATCTTTATCCAGCTCTATACATTACTTACTTACCCAATAATGCCAGCGAATGGCCAACTTAGTAATGAAGAAAGTGCAACAAAAAATATGGCAGAAGGATATTTTCTATAGAACCAAGCAGTCATTGATAATAAAGTCATGTACCTGAAAATAATGAAATAAATATTTCAAGCTCAATTCGGCATTTCTACTCTCAGAAAATTAAAATTCGATTTACTTACATTGAGAAACTAGAAGGTAGAAAAGCTGAGCCAGCTATGAACATACCAGGGCTAAAGATCAAAATTACCAACATTATGCGTCCAACGTTGATACCAAATTCACGACATACGCTCCTAAAACAGAGAAAATATCATTACACGAGATGTTCCACTGAATTTAAAGAAAACCCGCGGAATACATACTTGTAAAAAAATACTTCACAACCAGTACAAAAAACAGCCAAGCAGCACCGCGTAAGATAAAATAAAAATAATCGACTAGGATGGAATAACTGATAATAAATCCACGCAGGAACATTATGCATCAAAACGTATAAATAAGATCGTAGAGCAAATTGTGGCGAATACTCCCATGGTTGAAAACCGGTACCAAATAGTAAATAGTGACTCTGTAAATTTAAAAACGTAAATATTTTAGAAGACGCGTAGATATATTTAAAACAAAATTTCAGGTCGTGAGATCTTTACCGGTTCCCAATAATTATAAGTTTCGTCGCAATCCGTGATGTGTAGCCAAATAGCCGAAACCATTCTAACACAAAATATCACCTGGAAAGCGATACTGGGCGAAGGGTAGAATATTGGTTCTTCTTTGACCGGACTACCATAGTCAGTTCTATAACACATGACCATACATTACGGAAATTGGTAACTTGCACATGGAAAGAGGTAATATTAGATGCTTACTTCAAGCGAAAACTTTCGGTTCGTTTGACATTTCGTTTCATAGTAGTGTTCATTTTATTTGCTAGTTTTCTTTGCCGATTATGCTGGGGCATTTTAGCAATGAAGACAGCAATTCAATTCGATGTGGAAGTTGTTCAATGCACGTTCAAGGATTGAATTATCACTTGTATTGTTCATCTTAGGTACTAAGAATTAAAAAATTATAAATTATAATCTATTTGGAGTCGAAATTTGAATTTTGTCCAACATAAACCAAAACGCAGACTCACGAAACGCCACACAACACACC
Organism: Paracoccus marginatus; assembly: GCA_900065295.1. Taxonomy (NCBI): domain Eukaryota; kingdom Metazoa; phylum Arthropoda; class Insecta; order Hemiptera; family Pseudococcidae; genus Paracoccus; species Paracoccus marginatus. Next base: position 26,594 of record FIZT01004462.1, read on the forward strand.
CGATTCACCCGCTGACACCTTCCAAGCAAAATAAAAACAATTGGATCAGCTGATTACCGTAGCTAACGTTGCCAAGTAGATAGCTTTTTTTGATTTTTTTCCATGAAGAGCCGAAAAGTTCGAACTTCGAAGTCGAACGTACGTCGAAGGTCGAACCAAAGTTCAAACTTTTATTTAATTTTTTTTTTTTAAATTTAAAATTCTAAATATTTTTGTTTTTTGTTTTCTGTCTTTTGTTTTTGATGGTTGATCTTATCGAACTCGAAAATAATTATGCTACCTACTTTTTAGTTCTTACTTTTTATAGAAGTAAGTAGCAAATTGAAATTTTTTGTCAACTTTTTCAAAGTTTCATCTTATGTCATTCATAAATCAGGAATCACAGTAGTTTTTTCCGTTCAGGGTATTATTTTACTGCTCCTTTTAAAACATCGAAGCAATAATATAAAAACAAAAAGAAATGATGTAAGTAGTTACTAGCTAGGTACTTAATCCACAGTGAAATTTTTTGTCGACCTCGACGTGTATTTCATCAACATATCTAATAGCATTAGCAGTTTCAGCTGTTTCAAGTATCAAAAATCGTAATCGTTGCATGTTTTTTTTTCACTTATCTTAGCGATACGATAAGTCTAAACAGTCTATAGAAACTTATAAAGTATGAGACCGATGAATAAGCATTCTCTCCGATTCTCTATCTTTTTAGCCCGCTGTTTATGTACTCAAGAATTTCAGTTCTTTTATTCTTTTGATAACCAATATTGCTGACTGTCTTTTTATGTAGGTACTCCGTCAATAGACCCACGAATCATGGGCACTGTTCAGCAATCAGCTCGTACCTTACCTAGTTCAGTTCCATTTCGTCGATTGATTTTACGCTCGGTAGATGTGAATGTGTGATGCGATTAAATTTTTTTCATTTGGTGTAATTTGATTCACGTCAATCCAGGAGCCAGAGCTTCAAGCACTCATTGAGATTTTTCATTTAATTACGACCATGGCACGTATTCCAATATATACTGTACATTTCGTTTTTTAAAAATAATAGGATACCTGTCCTGTATAAGGGAATGCTATTTACCTTTACTTATCTGTTCAAGCTACCATTATCATTTACAAATTTTCTTTTTTGTTAATTTCAGGGAAATATGTTTCATATTAGAAATTTTTTTTGTTTGTTCAGTCTTCGTGCGGGGACTTTATTCACATTGCACTTAATTATGGTAAGTTGATCATCAGCTTTATTATTGAAATTCTAGAATGTATACTTACTCGCTTTTCACTTATTTTATTTGATACCTATTATACTTTTGAATATTTGAGAGAAGATAGCTACCTACATGAAATACTTACCCAATTATTACAACAATAATCGATTATTTGAAAATAATGTTTTTTTTAGGTGGTCAGCAGTTTCACCCTTATGTTATTATTTAACATGATGAAGAATTCTGATTTAACCACAGGTTGGTTTTTTTTTCAATCTACCGTCATAAGTAAGCAAACCACCTGAGTACATTTATAGGTTTTGATTCGGTTATACTTTTTAAATTTTCAGATCCGTGGGTGTTATTCCTGTTATGTTTTACTTTCGTGAACACGATAATCCCAGGCTGCACTTTGTGGCATTTTCCTGAAATGAATAAGAAATACGATAAAAATTCGGTAAGATCAACTATGTCTTGAAATAAGTACATGTACCTATTAGTACAGCGAGGTACCCACCTACCTAAGTAATTTAAGCTTCGTGTACCCACCCACATGATGCATTGCATATTACATACTCATAGAAGTATATATTTTACCTATCAAGTTCAGCAACAAATTTAGAATTTTAGAGATGAAAACGTGAAACTTGACCACCTAAGTACGTCTTTTTTTATCAATGCCTAATTTTATTTGGATGGTTTCACAGGTAAACGCAAAATGCACCAAGTACTTCTACATGTATAATCGTGTTATGGCAGTTATGGGCATATTGTTTGGATTTTTTATTTCACTATTCTATACGAGAAGAATTGAGCCTTGTGTAAAAGTTCTATTTTTTTCGACTACATGGACAAGTAAACTTTTTTTAGTATCCAAAGTCACGCTCCCACAAAGTTTAGTTTTTATTAATGTACTAATATACGGTTGGAATCATCTCGCTTACAGGCTTATTCCTGCATTTTACGGCTGTTGCGTACAGTTTCCATGTTTCGATTCTTAAACCAGACTATAACGAATCTCAGGAATATGAAGAATTGGCAACGAATAACTTGAATATATCCATGCAGACACAGAATTGGAATCCTTCGAGTAACGTTCCACAATCCAAGCCTCACCCTCCACCGAAACTCATTGACGGTGAGTGTTCCTCCGGTGGAAATGTTTATGTAGAACTGCCTCAGTAATTTTTCGAATATTAAAAAAAAAATGAAAGAAAATTGTTACATTTTTAAATCTGGAAATACCCGTCTACTTAATGGTTTGTGTAGTGGGTACGTCATAATGAATTATGCAAGTAAAAGTAATATTCACCAATGGTAATTAATGGTACCATCATCCCTCACATTATTCAATCTCTATTTCTACTATTATTTCGATAGGTATATTTTTTTAAATAATCTACATAAGTACAGTACATATAATCACCTATTCATTATTTCATTAAGCTATTGTGGTTTATCATTACCAAGTATTATTATTTATTATAGGTACGTTTATTGTATAATTTTAGATCATTAAAAAATTAACCAACATTACCCTTCGCTCCATTATTTTCCCTTTTCCTTATGAAATAAATAAAATATGAAAAAAAACTTGTGAATCTATCAATCTTTTGTAAACTTGCTAAACGTCAGCGACGTCAGCGTCCAATCCGCGTTGAATTTGAATTTTATAACCAATGTTGCTAGGTCACATGTTTAGGTCAGTGTTGTCATTTTGATTGTCATGATTGTCATCCTTCATCTCCCATTGTGATTGTGATTGATAAAATAGTGGGTTTTTTATTGAAAAGATCTTTGTGAGTTTGTAATTCATTTCATTCGTGTATTGATGGTCTCTCTACCCGGAATTATCCGGAATTTATCTTGCTTTCGGTATTCTCTTTTCAGGGTTTTCCAATTCGTTCGTATTTTGTATTTTTGCTTCAACGTGAGTCATTTCATGGTGTATTTTTTAAACGTTTCATTATTGATAACGAAACATTATCAATGCCCAACTTCCTTGCTTCCTCGAATTGTCAGTGTTTTAAATCGCCATTGAAGTACGTTTCAACCTTTTCTGCTCCATCAGTACAGCATATTTGCTTCACTGGAATTACCGCTCATTCTACGAATTCATTTTACAGGTGAACGTGATTCTTCAATATGGATATTTTCGATTTAGAAAACGATCTACCAGATGAAATCATGGCGTCAACATCAACATCACAGACGACTAGTCTAACAAGAAATAATTTTCGTAAGTAACAAGATTTCTTCTTTTCTTCCCAAGTTCCCATTCATCTATCTGTATTACGATGATGAATAATTACACGTTGTTTTGCGTTGATCGAAAGCCTTAACGAGTGTTTCTCCGTAGGAGTGATCCCTTCAGCTGACGGAAACATCAATAAATTCCGGATTCGGTGTGAACCTATACCAACAGCAAGCGGACCTGTTTCTAGTACAACTTTGTTGCATCCTACGGCCAGCTCTTCGACGGGGGCATTGCCTAGGCCATCGGATACTCCTGCTAGTATTTCGCTACAGCCTGTAGCTACGTCGTCACCTGTCACTCAATCTCATTCGCAAAATCTAACATGTCTTAATCCTCCCCCGACATCGCAATCTGCAGCTGTATCGTCTCCTGCACCAATTCCGCAGATGCCCAACCATTCCATTCACTCTTCCGTATCATCTCAATCGACGACTTCTTTATCGTCTCCGTTTCAATCCCAATCTATTCGAATAACGCAAATAAAAAATAACCAGCCCCTTCAGACCATTCATGTTTCCATGTCACCTCAGCCACTGGCGGTGTCGTCGTCTTCGTCACAGAGCTCATCACAAACACAACGGATCCAGTGTGTTTATGCCACCTCCTCTTCTCAGCCTACCAATACATCGTCGTCTTCGTTTCCACTGCAGTCGCAGAGTAACCAAGCCGCATATTACGCTACGCCGTCGACTTCTTTCGTATCTCAGACGCAAAGCAATTCATCCGTTTATAATTCGGCACCTGTAAACTTCTCAATGAATTCCGTCCAGGCTCAATCGCAAAATAATCAATCGACGTATCCTACGACGTTTCTCCCACGGACAACGCGTCCCTGGCTTTGGTTAGACCCAATGGGTAACTCGTCATCCGCGTTTCGTTCTTCCACTCGTGTACAAAATAATCAAATACGTCCGCCTTTCATACCTGGCGCATCAAACAATCCGCCAGCTTACTCTCCGAGTACATCTGCGAATTCGCGATCGCAGTCATATGGCAATGGGAGACAAACTGGTATTGTTGCCCCAACTTATCCGACGTCTTCTTCGTGGGTTTCACGTCAGACTTCGATGTCTTTGCCCGTATATGCGGCAATTCCACCTCGGCAGCAGGTAACCGGCGTAGGGAGTAACGCTTCAAATTCAAACGCTGGGTCGAATGCGGCACTCTCCTCTGTGCAGAGAATAACTCGAAGTCAAGTTGGTATAGTTTGATAATCCGCAAAATGACGACTTTTTTAAAAATTACATAACATTCTATGTTTGCCAATTTTAGAATCAGATGACCGTAGTTCAAAATACCACTTCTGCTAATCAGGTCTCTTCGTCGAATTCGAGCCTGGCGAAATCAAATACTCAACAGTCGAACTTGAAAGAATGGCAAAAGCTATTTAATCCTGAGCTCAGGGAACATCTAGTAAAAAGATTGTAAGATTATGCCTAAATATTATCTTCACGACGAAAAGTAGAGAGATTGTGTCTGGTGGTAGTTGAAATTTTTCATTTTGCATTTGTATACAGAGTCGACACAATGCTTCCAAACTATGCGTTCAATACAAATAACTCAGCACCGGATGTTAAGGCGTACGTTGAAAAAATCGAACGTGAAATTTACGAATCTGTTAATTCTAAAGTGAGTAGATACGGATAGGTACCTACTTCGAAATTGGCAGCTTCGCTGATTTTGAATTATTTAAATAAATACATAGGTACAATGATTTTTAATAAGCTTATGTTGGTTTGTGCAGAGCGAATACTATCACTTAATGGCTGAGAAACATTACAAAATACAAACACAAATGGGTAAGTAGAAGTTAACAAAACTTGAGTAGATGCATCAGGCATAATCTGCAATTCCGCATATTAAAAAATTGATCATGCAATTTGTCACGACTGTAGCTAAGAAACAGGCAAAGAAAGCGCAACAATTGCAGCAGCAGCAGCAGCAACAACAACAACAACAGCAACTATCCCAAAACTCTCAACCAAGTGTTGAGATCGCGCAAACACAGACAATTGATGAAGCTATAAAAGCTCTGTATACAAACTCAAACGTACAAAATATATACTAAACAATCGCACCAATTTCGATTAGTGATAGTCTCTTATTGTAAAACGATCTTGATTTCAGATTTCCAACAATCCACCATCGCAATCAAGCTCCAGTACAAGTAACGATTCCTCGTTGATTAATTCTTTGCTGAAGAACAAACAAAAAACTTTCACCAAAGAATGGCACAAACAGATTGGCGAAGAACTCAGAGAAATATTAATCAAAGAATTGTATGCCTTTGGAGTTGACGTTAAATCTGTAGTTTGAATGATTTTTGATGTAACCTTCGTTTTTCTCGCAGTGTTCAAAAAATACTTCCAGTTCCTGGATCTGAAGCGATTATCGATAATCTCGAAGAATCTCCAGCTGCGGTCGAAGAACGTATAAAAAAATTTGTCAAAAATGTAGAATGTGATATTTATCAAAAAGCGGATTCCAGAGTAAGCTGAATTCAATCATTGCGAATTATTGAACCGAGGATAGTCGCACCTAAATACTATTTTTTTTTAATTTTTTCTCCGCGCAGATCGAATATTACGAGTTGTTGGCTGATAAATATTGTAAAATACAAGAAGAACTCCGTAAGGGTAATCTTGCAGCATTGGAGAATTCGTAATCACGATCAGTCTTCCAGTTTGGTGAATGTGACCATTCCGAAATCATTGGAACCCTTGTTGGAATCTAGTTCCAAAATAGCCGGGAGTCCGTTTCGATCGAGGACTTTTTCTCTTTTAGGAAGGAAATAAAATATCAGTTACGAGTATTATTATTCTATACAACTACTTAAGGTATTTATTGTATTCGGTAATCGTAATGTATATGAAGAAATGCAATGTGAAGAAGTTGATCTCCTAGTTGAGCTATAGTATTTATGTGTACATAATGATTGTTACTTAGGCTACATCAATCGCATAGATTGGATGTGAACATTATTTTGTGTTTTAAATGGTGCTGATGATACTTTTTATTTATTGTAAGCAACGTCTTCATGATTAAAGTCATCTAGACTTTTCTTCTAGATGACTTTATTGCTTACTGTTATTTAAAAATTATGTTTTAAAAGACTGAGTATTATATTTTGTATTGTAAAAATATTATTCATGTTTTTGACGAAACTGTAGCTTGATATATTACATTTTTTTAATGATACAAGAGAATCTCTATCGAGAACATTAATGATCTTTCAGTTGTTTTTTCTTTAGATTCTTCACGTTCTTATCTTGGGAGTTTGGGATGCCCTTACGGCTTATGAGAAATTTTTCGCTTTTGAAGATGGCAAACCTACATCAATGGATACTCGTTTATCTATCATCACCATTAGTCAACAATCAAAACGTTTCGCTCATTAGTGAAATAAATCTTGATTTCAATTAATTTTTCTGGGTTAATTATCAATTTGTGAGTTTGAAATTGGTTGTCAATTACCTACTGATTGTGCGAAAGCAACGCATAGTTCCAATTCGACGAGTAAGTACCCAATAAGTGCCCGAACTTGAAAAACTTTTGAAAACAAATTAAGCAAAATGACCCTCTTGCGTTTCATCCGTAAACTTATTGAATACGTTTTCTTAACATTTTTGTTACAGAATTTTTGAAGTATTCCAAAACCGTCAGCTCGAATTCTTATCGAATCTGGCCGACAATTGACATGGCGCCAAAAAAAAGAAAATGTGCATCGCTCGAACCTAAATCGACAACTTCCCCGAAACCTGCGAGCAAGCCGCTCGATACGGTCGACGAATTTATCAAATACGATTGTCAAACGTGCGTTAAAATCGAGAAAATACGTTACATGTGGAAAATCAACCACTTTCGGTTTTTTCACGACCGTCAAAACAAGACTATGGAGTCGCCCGAATTCACGGCCAAATCAAACAAACACATCATATGGAAATTGCGACTGATCACTCGATCCGGCGAAGACAAGCATCATATCGGGTTATACCTGCTGCTGGCATCTTGCGACGAACACGAAGGCGTCATTGGTAAATTTAAATTAGCTTTATTGAACGCCAAACAAGAAGAAAAAATCACTCGCTCGAGCGAACATAAATTCATCAAAGAAGCCGACGACTGGGGTTGGAAGGAATTCGCAGCGCGAGATTTCTTATTCAATCAGGTCAACGAAATGCTACCGAACGACGAGGTAACCATCACTTGCGATCTGGAATTCGCTTCTCCTGAAACCGTCGTGCATACTACCAAAAATAACATGAACCACGTTGATATACCCGAATGTAATATCGCCGACGATTTGGGGTATTTATTGAAGAATAAAAGTTTCAGCGATGTCACTTTATCAGTTGATGGAAAAGATTTCCCTGTTCATAAAGCTATCCTGGCCGCCCGTAGTTCGGTTTTCGCTGCTATGTTTAGACACGAAATGAAAGAAAGTAACTCGAACAGGGTCGAAATCGAGGATATCGATAAGAAAATATTCGACGAATTGTTGAGATATATTTACACCGGGAAAGTGAATAACATGAAGGATGTGGCTTGCGATTTATTAGCAGCCGCTAATAAATACGATTTGGAAAGATTGAAGAATATGTGCGAAGCTGATCTGTGTAAGAGATTAGAAGTCAAGAATGCTGTCGAGATATTGATACTGGCTGATATGCATAATACTGAGCAGTTGAAGAAACGAGCTATCGATTTCATCAAAACCTGCCTCTCGGATGTGATGAGTACGAGTATGTGGAATGGTATGATTTCCAGTCATCCTCATTTGATCAACGAAATATGCTGCGCTTTGGCGATGAATGAGAAAATTACTAAAAAGTGATTCGTTATTTCTGTTAGAGCACGAGCTCGATTAGATGTACATCGTTTACTACGATTAACTGATGTGAAAATATTTTATGTGATTTGTATATTTTTTAATCATTTTTTCCGTCAAAAAAATTGAAGAAGATGGAATATGGATTATTCATTTAATTACTTATTAGTTTCTTTTCATTTTTCTGTTACATGTAACGTAGACATAAATTTGCAGAAATATATTCATGTTCGATTTGTATAATTTCGATCATCGATGGGCAAAAGACGAAGTTGAAAGATTTAAAACTTTTATTGTATGTACTTGTTCAACAAAAATTAAAACAAACGCCGTAATGATAAAATCACAGTTTCTCTAAAATAACGCACCAGTTTCCCTGGTCGTAATAACTCTTCACTACCTTATTATCTGGAATCTGTCTACACAGCGTCTCTAGCTCTCCTTCAGAAAAAACGTGATAAAAACGTAAAAATGTTGGCACTTCGGATTCATTTTGTTTTTGCTTCAGTTTCCAAGGCACCAACATATCCTCGTGCTTAAACTGGGTTCTATTTACATGAACAGGTAACGAAATATTAACGTCGTTTTTTTTCTCAGCAGTACCATCGTCAACAGATGTCTTAAATTCGACAGAACGCGTACTATCGCTGATTTTCCCCGAAGCAAAATCTTTATTACGGTTAGTCTTCAAGTATTTGGATGATTTATCGTCCTGCAGTTGGTTTTTGGCCCATACGTAGATTAATGCTCGACCTCCAGGTCGTAATACTCTGACGATTTCTCGAATAGCGCGACTTCTCCTACTTTCAGTGGCCAAATGATGAATGACAGCGATACATACGCAATAGTCTGTGACGCCTGAACGAAATGGTAGCTCAAGACAGTCGCAAATTAAAGCTTCGAATCCTTTTTTGAAACATTCTTGGGTTAGTTTGACGTTACGATCGCTGCCCACCTAAAATAATTACCCGAATGAGTCAGTAGCTTGGCAAGGAGCAATTGAAAGTGAAATGATTCTGCTTACTTGGTAAGCTGACGTATTCAAGCCAAGATATTTGCCATTGCCACAACCTATGTCGACGAAAATCGACCCTGCAGGAAAAGACCGGATGAAATTTTCAACGTTTGGCCATGGTTTGTGTCGTGTCTCGCTGAAATGATTCGCTATCTCGTCGTATACCTGGACAATTTACGTTTTTTAGGGCTGATCTAGAACTGTAAATTCGAAATACTGCTTATTTACTTCGTGCACGTGAGTTTTTTCCAATTTAGATGCTACGTCGTCATCCAAGTGAAGACTTTGACCAGTCTGCTTTGTCATTTTAGAATCGCAGCAGTCGATAAAATTACAATTACACGAATCGCATTCTCTGATACGACGAAACGTAAACGAAATTCGTTCACTTCTGGCTTGAGTTGTCAATTTGGACTCGTTTTCGATAACGTCATATTTTCGAGGAACTATACCGTGACTCCACACGTATCTGAAACGACATAAGGATCTGTCTGAGTAATTTCGTTCTCGGTTTAATTTTAAATTAGCTCTTACCTGCTTTCATCAGACATTATCAGTAGAGATCGACATCGAAGTAGTAAAGAGCATCTTTCTTGGTTCTTTTTGAATTCCATCACAATATCCGATCCGATAGATAAGCTAAGAATATAGTCATCAAAGGCGCTATGCGTATCGACATGGAAAGGAATTCCTATTGGAAATAGAATATATAAACACCTTGATTTGAGGTAAACACAAAATTGATTTAAAAACATACCTTGCCCTGGCTGGTAACAATTTATAGTAAGCTGATTCGGTACCCAGCCGTTTAGTTTATTGTGATTTCGTATTCGTTCAACGAGAAATGAAAATTTGGACGGAATATCTTCGCAGGGATCCTTTTTATCAACGTTGTTCGTATTGTAATCGAATTTGTAACCGTAATGTCTAACTAAACGATGTTTCAAGGTATTGCTAGTATTCTTAAAGTCGCTGTGAACCATATCTATCAAAAGTTGTTCTTCGATTTCACTGATAAATTCGTCATTCAATATTAAACTTTCTGGCCGATAACGGAAATTGATTTTTGAATCTTGATGTGGCACTAAAGCAGAAGAAATAGAATGTTTTTATTTTCTAACCGAGGTTGCCATTAAAAAAAACTACTTACTCGATTCGCAATACAACAAGTACAGAGGACCGTTGATTTCAGGTAACGTTAGCTTTCCATTAATCGCACTGTAAGCTTTTTCTGCTTCATTTTCATTAGCACACTGAATAAAACAGTAAGATTTGCCGGGCATCATAAGAATATCGTGAACACTACAATATTGGGAGAATAATTGGACCAAATCTTCGGCTTTTGAACCAGACACCAAGCCTGTGTTACAAATTAGGAGAAACTAAGGCAGGAAAAAATTAGCGATGTGTTTTTAGAATTTTTAAAAGACTTTGAATTGAATGTCTTGAAAATGCAAAATACTCACTTTGGATATAGCTACTTCTTGTAAACCGGTCTCTTTCGACAACATTGCGGCATATTTCTTTCTTCTGCGAGATAATTTAGTTTTGTATGAAGCAGAGATCTCCATTTATGTGTATAACAACTGAATGCATTCAATAATTTGGTAACTGATCATTAATCATCATCGTACGAATAAAATTCGAAATTGAATTCGAAGTTGGAAGTGGAACTCATGTGACAATAATTTGTGTGTTTAGTGATAAGAAACAAGGTGATAAGATTTTTTGACGTTTGATAATTGGTAACACTGTTTAATTTGCTGCTTTTTGATTTGGCGGCGCTATTTTGCATTATTTTGCTCATTTTGCTAAATTTTTTGTTTGATTTATATTTCATTTTCTTTATCAATAGTTTTGGAGTTGGTTTTTCTGTAGTTTTCCTATAATTTTGTTTAATTTATTGCTGAGAATACACGGAATTTCAAAAGTAAGTCAACCAATATTGGGTTGTATCCCTTGTCTACTTAATAAGCAAATGAAAGCGTTTCCCGGACGTTTCGAAATATTTTGAACTTTGAAAAAAGCATCAGTTTCTGTCACGTCTATGGTTTCTGTTCCTTTAACTAAAACTGGAAATAAGTATATTATCTGGTTATCTGCAGATTACTACGTCTCTACTAATGCCATTAATTTCAGATGCCTGACGTAACAGAAGAAAAGCAATATTTAGATCAGATACGTAAAATCATCGAAGAAGGTGTGGAAAAAGGAGATCGAACAGGTGTTGGCACCAAATCATTATTCGGATGTCAAATGAGATACAGTTTGAGCAACAGTACGTACATTCTCTTCAAATAAATTATCGAACTTCAACCAGCCCCTAACACATCATCATTAATCTGTTCTCAGATCAGTTTCCACTACTGACCACGAAACGCGTATTTTGGAAAGGCGTCGTAGAAGAATTGCTATGGTTCATTAGGGGATCCACGAATGCGAAAGAATTATCCGAAAAAGGAGTTAAAATTTGGAACCCGAATAGTACCAGAGAATACCTAGATTCCTTAGGATTTAAAGACAGAGAAGAAGGTACCCGCTTAATCGTTTCTTTTCAAGCTTATACATTCCTATCCCTAATTGCGAATCGTTTTTCACAGGTGATCTTGGTCCTGTTTACGGGTTCCAATGGAGACATTTTGGAGCCGAGTACAAAGATATGCACACTGATTATACAAACAAAGGCATCGATCAACTTCAAAACGTCATAGACACGATTAAAAATAATCCCGACGATAGAAGAATAATCCTATGCGCTTGGAATCCCATTGATTTACCTAAAATGGCCTTACCTCCGTGTCACTGCTTGGTGCAGTTTTACGCAGTTAATGGCGAACTATCGTGTCAAATGTATCAACGATCTGCCGATATGGGTCTTGGTGTACCTTTCAACATCGCCAGTTACTCTCTGCTCACGTATATGATTGCTCATGTTACAAATCATAAAGTAAGTTTTGTTTGATTCGTTTGTTTGATTGTTCCACTTTTGTAACTCTCAAGTTTTGATTACAGCCTAAAGAATTTATTCATACGATTGGCGACAGTCATGTTTATCTTAATCACATCGAACCTTTGAAAATTCAATTGGAAAGAGAAATGCGCCCTTTTCCAACGCTTAAAATAGATCGAGAAGTAACCTCTATTGAAGATTTCAAATTTGAAGATTTCGTATTAAGCGGATACAATCCTCATGGTAAAATAAATATGGAAATGGCTGTATAGGTAATTTTTTTTTGATTTTCATTGTCAACTTGTCGCTTCGATTTTTTATATCGAGAAATCAATACTATGGAAGATCGGTCGTTGATTTATTCAGAATTTTTTCTTGCTAGCTATGTTTTAATTCGAATTGAATACTTTTGTCTTTCCGTTTCGTAACTAAAATTAGTTCTTGGAGAGCCTCGTTTGTCTAGGCCTAATCAATAATTATTGGATAAAAGAGGACATTAATTTCATCATTATCTTCAAAACATAAAAGAACCTTGAAAATTTTTCAAGTAAAATATTACGCGATTAAAATATATTAAAATCGAACAAATTGTATATTCTTTAACTTAAAAACAAAATGTTAGGTTTCTACAAGAACAATAACGACCTACGATAAACAATAAAATAAATACACTCATTTATACAACTCAACCTCGGCTCAAGTACGTAAATCCACACGGACCATTAAAAAAAAAAATAAAATAGATAAAATTGCAACGCGTAAAAAAATAAGAGGAGAACAGTTTCTTCCAGAAAATTATTTGCACTTTTTCCATTGATGGAATTTTGATTCGATGAGTATCAAACGGAATGAACTGGTTTATAACGATTACCAAGTTCACAGATGATTTAACAAGTGATGGGGTAAACAACGAATATTATCTTTATCACAATAAAATGGCGTCAACGGCTCAGTTATCAAGAGAAATCTTCGTCTTCGCGTTCCATTTTACGTTGTTCAGCACCAGGCGCCTGAAAAAGTCCCAAATTAGCAACTACATATATGTATAGTCATAAGTGATTTTCTTTTCGTATCATGTAAATACTTACGAATTCTGGAACAGGACCATAAAACTGATTCGTAGTTAGATTATTCGTCCTACGGTTGATTTCATCTTGAACTGCATTCTCGTTATTATCTTTCAAAGCCATACGCGAAGCTAATTCTTCCGAAAGACTAATTTCTTCGCTGTCGTTAAGTTTAGCACTAACTTGAAAAACGACCCAAAGTACATCTGCGCCAAAAATAGCAATTTTTAATCAACGAGATAACAAAACTATTTTCGACTTTCTTATCAGGCCTAAGTACAAACTTACCACCGAAAAAAGCACCAAACGGTGTAGTCATCCGCCATTTACTTTGATAAAGGCCAGGCTCGGCTGGTCCGACAAAATCCAACACAATTGTTGTACTCAAACCAGGAGGAAGCACACGGACGGGTGTTGCTTTCACGCTACAAGGGTGATCTCCTCCTATATACTGGAGCGAACAACCGTGAGGCCAACATTCATCTCCGTTATTTCGAACCGTCCAACTCATTGTGAACCTAACCGCAAAAAAAAATAACTCATATATGATCTTTGCATCGAATATACGGACTAAAAATGCAATAGGCTTGAAATAATAGATACCTGGTATTTGGAGGCATATTAAAATTTGAACTAAGTAATTTTCCTTCTTCCAACTTCATCGAAGGTAGTTTGCGAGGTGTTTCGTAATCGAAAAATGAGCAAATTGCATTTTGTAAATTCCTAATAACAAAGAAAAAGCTTTTGTTTGAAAATTCGAATCATCAAGGTAAAATATGTATCTAATTGCAAAGCAACAAACCAGTTATTCATTTCGAGGAAGAAACTCGCCGTTGTATCGTCTATTCTATTGTCGATGAGTTCTTTGAACTGTTTAACCAAATCATCTCTGTCTGTCGTACCAAGGCAGGTGAATTGCAGAAGTAAATTTTGGTCGATGGGATCATTATCAACATCCATATTTGCTGAATGCAACCGAAGTATAATTCCAACCTAAAATGTATAAAACACTCGACTTTTACCAACGATTATTCACCACTTTTCTAATGCGTTTCACATAAAAAACATTGTTAGTATTTCGGTGACACCTTTACGTAAAATTTAATATTCACTTTTCTCAATTACGTCAAGGTAAAATGCAATTTTTTACTTTTTTTCGCCAGATAAATGAAATGCGTATCAGTATTCTATCATTCCAAATCAAATCAAAACAAAACACTGGCATCCCCACCACTTGGCTTTTCAAAAAGGAGGTTATGACGTGTGACTCCCTCCTCCTACGGTTTGACTACTATTTTGACGCGGAGTGGCCGAACTCTTGTGGAATTTCTTTTCTTCTATGAGAGAAAAACAAGTTTTTTAAATTTTTAACTAAAATGGGAAGATTTACGTAAAATTTTGTAAGAACTTGAATTGAAGATATTGAAATTTCGCGTCGATTCATATGAATTTCATCAAAATGCATTGAATAATGACGCTTTTGTGAACATTTCTTTCAGTCCATGTTTGCTACAATTATGAACTTTAGTTACATTACACAAGATATTCTCTCAAATGAATTGATTACATTAATTTTTAATTCCATTTATTTATAGAGAATTTCATCCTCTTTCCAACGGTATATTGACGGAATTTGTAGCTGTAATATTCACGCTGCAATTCTTATTTGAAAGTTGAAAATCAATAAATTACTCGTTCTTCCTTTTCCTAAACAGCTGATTGTTGTTTGCATAGGTACAACATGCTTACAGGTTAGTGATAATAATTTTCAACTGTAAACAGCCGCACTCAAACTTTTAACGAGAGAAAAATCATAAAAGATGGTTATTTTTTCGTGACTTTATTGTGAAAAATCTGAAATTCGTAATTAATGAGAAGCGTTCAACAGTCGAAGGAATTATTTCATGTTCGATCTTTGCTTATACGGTGGGTAAGGGTCCGCGTGGTTTGATTCTACAAAAAAAGTAACTTTTACGGTACTAGCAGTGTTTGTTACTTTTCTAGATTACGATTCATTGGTGTGTCTCGTGCGTATGCTTTGTGAAGAACTTGGAATTGCCAGAGAACTGGAAGAGAACCTTGATAATTCCTTAAAGAAGCTAGAAAAATCCAGGAGATTCGAAACAGGTAAAAATATTGACGTTCTGAAGGAAAATAGTTTCAAAACAATGAAAATGCTTCAACACTAAAATTCATCATTTCGAGAGTTATAGTTCCACGACCAATTTCAGTTATGGTTTCCTTATTTATACATATATTTTTTTTCTTGAACAGGTTTCATATCGAAAAGTTACCGGTCTACGAAGACGCCAAAAACGTAGCAATGCCTGTGGTAGATAATGACCATACTGTCCAGAAAGAAGGCAGCGAATGTGTCCCAGTGAAGACAAGTCAGTATTTATCAACTATAAACTATGCAACAATTCTATCAGTAATCGACGTAATTATTCAATATCAATATTTGAAATTTTTTCCGCAGTATTTATAGCGGGAGAGTTGCACAAAGAGTTATACGAAGGGCTTTCTGCAACCGCGCGTCCAGCTTCCCATGAAACCAAAAATGGGATTATGATTACGGTGAGTAATAAAATATGGAAGCGTATACTTAGTTGTATCGAGTTTAGTGAGGTTTCTTTAGTATGATGGTTGCAAAATTTGTGTGTATTGAAAAAGTCCTCATTTTTAAATACTACCCATGTATGTATTTCTACAGCTTGACGGTGGTGCGAAAATTGAGCTGATCGATTGTGCAGCGGTTGAAACTCCGAAACTTGAGTAAGTTGTTGTAAATATCAAATTATAAATTTTAACCGATGACTTGACTGCGTTTAATTGAAATCGGTTTCGTGTCAATTATTTTTCTTCAGCTGGTACAGAAAAAAAAACAATGTAAATGGTGCCATGATCACATACCGAGGTGCAGAATCCCTTCCCATCGCACTGGAAAAAGCGTCCGAGTTGAAAAACTTCATCTGTCCCGGTTGTATCATGCTGGCAGAGATGATAGAGGATTCAGAAAACGCTCAAAATATTACTCTCCATCATTATATCAGCGACGATGATAGTATAGTCGAATTCGAAAAGTTATCAATCTCGAAATGGGAAGCTGTCACATCGGTTTTTCAAAGTAGCTTATTTCTAGTAGCTCGTTAAGATTTGATTGTTTTCATATTTTTTTAATTATCCATCTTTGTTTGCTTTCTAATCGATTAATAGTGCATCGAAGAGCTTTAGAAAAATTAAAAGTAGAACAGGCGAAGTGATATTGAATTTTCAATCGACCTTTTAAAAATTAATGGAATATGAAAAAGAGTTCTCCGAAAAATTCAAAAGAATGATAATTTTGAAAAACTGAAAATTCCTTAACAAAATAAAATTATTACAAGAAAAATTAAAAATGACCTGAGGAGAAAATTAAAAAATTTTGATAAATATCGAGACCAAAAATTTTAAAAACAAATTCAAAAAAATAAGATTTTGGGAAAAATCAAGAAAATTTTAAAAGACAATTTTAAAAAATTTGAAAAAATAAATTTTGGAAAAATTAACTGAAATGAAAGCTGAAAAATCGAGAAAAAAGGGAGAAATTTTGAAGCCAAAAAAACGAAAAAAATTACAAAGTTGAAGAAAATAGAGGAAAATGATTTTTAAAATTCAAAAGTTATGAAAAAAATTGAAATAAAATAAAACAAATTTTTTAAAAAAAGTTCGAGATTTTCAAAGAAGTAATTGAAAAAAAAATTG
Source organism: Paracoccus marginatus (assembly GCA_900065295.1). Taxonomy (NCBI): domain Eukaryota; kingdom Metazoa; phylum Arthropoda; class Insecta; order Hemiptera; family Pseudococcidae; genus Paracoccus; species Paracoccus marginatus. The sequence continues at coordinate 43,663 of FIZT01004462.1, forward strand.
AAAAAAAACTCGAGAAAAATATTTGAAAAAATTGCAAAAAAATTTGAAAAAAAAAGGAGATCCAATGACAAATTGAAAGCAAAGAAATTTTTAAGAAAGGAAATAAAAGAAAAATAAAAAAATTTGAAAAAATTAAAGAAACGAAAAATTAAATACACATATGTAGGTGTCTGTCTGTCTGCATCACATCAACTGACAGCATTCGTACACTCAACTCATCATCATAAATAAAATTAGTAAATTACCTTACCTTCAGTGGATCAAAATGCACTGGAGGCTCCAGAATGGCTCGAAACTACTCCCAAACGATTCGAAGGGTCGAAATTAGGGTGGAACTGGAAACCGAATTGCAGATTTTTTAGTCGACGCGGTCGTATTTCGAGAAAATTTCATTTTTTACGAAATTAGGCTTCTGGATTCAAAAAAAAAATGAAGTTTTTTTCCAAAAAGGTGCCATTTGGGCACCCCAACTCCCCTCCCATTCCACCTAAGGGGCTCAAATCTTTTTTCGATACTCACCGATAGTGACCCAACTACCCCTCCAAAGTCCAAATTCGGTCAAAATCCGAGGTAAGTAAGTTTCTAGTGAGAAAAAAAAAAACTTGAAAAAAATCAAATCATATAGGTAGTTACCCTATGAAAATCACTATTATTATTATTAAAAATACGAAAATTGGAAAAAGATTACAATCGAAATACGTGTAAATTAGGTAAATGGGTAAAAATAATAGCTAAGAAAACATCACTAAATTGAAAAAATAAAAAACAGATGCTATACAAAGAGAATGAGACTATTTAGGAACATCACGAAAAAGAAAAATTATCAACTATTCAAAGCACTCGTTTCGTTTAACATTACCTTTTTTTTTTTAATGTCCGTTGAGTTGAAAAGTACACAAAATGCGACCTTCTGCTGCTGTGAAACGGCTGCTCCGATAAGGATATAATATTCAACAGTTGATGATGTATCTCCAGTAGGTTTATAGTTTTCGTTCTCGAACGCGTCGTAGTATTTTTTATCCAATATTTGATTCAACCCTACCTCTGCGAAGTATTCAACTTCTTTCTGACTATTTGACGGCTGTAGCTTCAATTCAAAAATAATTCCAATCTCATCATTCAGCATTAACAAGTCTAATCTTTTTTTCGATGAATTCGAAGAACGAATCTCCGAAAAGCATTTGAAATTACTATGATACAGGATCACGAAAAAAACATGGTGGATCGTTGCTTCATTCATAGAAGAAAAATTGATGTTGCGAATGATTTCGTCGATATTTGAATGTATTTCACGCAATATCCCTTCGTTTTTAACACATTCGGATTTTTTTAGTCGCTGAAATTTTTCGGAGCACAGCTTAATGTTTTCCAAATTCAACTCTAAATTTTCAACATAATATAGGAAGAGATGATCAGCGAGCTCTTTTTTGATTTCTCTATTGGGAATACTAATTTTTATTCGATATTCATCGCCTGTGTCCATGTTCTCTACTTTGAAATAACCGAGCTCGAGTAAATAATTTAAAAAAATATCCAATTTCCCGATTTGTAGGTCTTCGCCGAACATAATTGCTCGTAAATTTATTAGCTCATTATAACCTATCTTCTGTAATCTTCGTATATCTACGGTGTTAGATACATCTCCCAGTAAATGGCTTAAAATGGAACGCATGTGTGTATTTTTAAAAA
>FIZT01004481.1:0-10727 GCA_900065295.1 Paracoccus marginatus
AAAAACACAGTGGAAATTAAATCAATAATAATTAATCATGATCTACAATGCTAACGTAATGGCCATAATCCTCCATTATCCTATAATGGTGCAGTTACAGCGATGACCTGAAGAGCGCGTATCTTTGTTGTGGACTTCCCAATACATTACATACATACGCTACGCGAGGCGACAGCGACGACTAGCGACAACGATGAAATCGACAACCGACGACAACAGAAATTCTGAACCTTGGTTCCGAACTTCCGATTCCGAATTCCATCAATGCTTTCGTTTAAAAATTCAAATTCTAACATGCAACGTCATGATTTTCTTTTCTACCATTTTTCAATCAGCGTAGCGTAGGTAATTTAAAAAAACAACAAGCTGAGATCCTACTTCACCTATTCCCTCCTGTAAAACTTCGCAAAATTCAAAATGAAGAAACTACTGTACATACATGACCTAAATAATAAAAGTGGGAGAAAAAAGTAATGATTTATAGCTGCAAATTGCAATGCGATCAATAATTCAATTTCGCTACGTAAATAAAACTAAAACTAAGTACATTAAAGAAAACGAGAAACAGAATTCAGAATTTTCGAGCCTAACTCTTTTGTAATATTTTTCAAACTTAAGCAATTTCAATTTTTTCATATTTTACTCTCAAGTAGCTGAATACGAATTTGGCGAGCAAAAAAAAAACTAGGAATTTTTTGAGTGCTGACTTTCAACGATGACTAAAATTTACTTCAAATTTAATTCAATCATGGTTTCATTCATTCACAGGCTGGTACGTAACGTACTACGTAGTAGGTACGTACGTTATTTGATATCGATGTGATAGCCTCTGACTTTCTCATTATTATGGTTAAATGTCTCTTTTCAAGCGACGAATGTGTAGTTCAGTTTGAAAAATGGTTGGGAAAATCTTTCCAAGAACTACGAATGTCAAATTTCACAACTTGTTCCCCGAGCTTTGCCTTTGCAAGAGTTTGAGTGATTTGTTTTGTTTTGAAAACCAGAATTAAGCTTGAATGCAATGCATTACGATAGTCACGAAATATTGATTCTGTAAAAACTTGATTAAGGGGTTTAAATTAAACTCTTGAAAAACCTGAATTTGAGAGGGGAAATCAGATAAATATTTACCACTCATCATAAATTGAATCATCAAGTTTCACAATCAATAACAAATTGAAAATATTACTCGATTCTCATAATTTTAATTAAATTTTTTCGTTATTCTCTTCTAATCTTTACAAAAATCAAAAAATATCCACCGGGTCAAGCAAGTAATTTAGAATAAAAACAAAATAAATAAAAATGACTTCTTATTCAAAATTTGAAAAAAAGTTACAAAAAAATAAAAATAAAAAACTGATCCTAAATAAAACAAAAAAAAAAAATCAAACATCCGACATCACCGCTTGCGCCGGTGCGCCTACTTTCAAGTTTCATTTTATTTTACTTGTATTCACTAGGCAATGTAGAACTACGGTGGCCGATTTCGACGACCTTCACTTTTGATCTTCCATAATTTTGCCGACAGAAGACCGCGATCGTATGATCTTAGTGTGATAATAGAAGTAAATAGTGAAAAAGACGTCTCGAAAATTCAAAATATCAAAAATATTTGGTCAATGCTGCATTAATGTACTAATCAATTAAAATAATTAGATGCTGTATGTTCGATTATAGGTTGAAACGTGTGTTTTTCGTGTCTTCCACTTGAAGGTAACACGGGGGTAAAATTCAGTGTTTCAACTTCGTTGCTTTTGCGCATGATTATACTTCACTACTCTGCAGTGTTTTACTTTTAATATGGCTTTAAAATATACGGGAACTGGAACACGTTCAGGTGGTATATTTCAAGCGATTAAAAAACAATTAAATTCGTTAACTCTAGAACCAGCCAAAAAAATTACATTTCAATTTGATCCCTTCGAAGCGAATGCGTATTGTATGAGGTAAGCCAAACAGTTTTTCCGTTCTTCAATAAATGACGCCGATAGCATCTCCGATACTTGCCTAATACTATCCTAATCACTAGCAAATATATAATAATTATTTCATTTACTATACGCTTACCGCATTGTCCGCAGCCATAATTTTTCATTAATGTGTCTGGCATAAGCGGAGTGACAATTCCATTATGTCGTGCTGCAGCAACAGCCATGATTCTGTAACAAAACACCATCCATACTATGTTATTAATTCAGTATTCATTTTCGATGTTACAGACAGTTTTTGTTCGTTATTAATACTAAACAAGCTTGGAGAACAAATCCGAACTGTAGAATAAAAACTGAGATCGTTTGTGACAGAAGAGAACCAACTATTGATGTAGCTCTTAGTGCGTTAACCAAAGTTATTACTTTCGTTCGTTTAATATATGATTTTAAACCATATTTTTCGGTTTTAGATAATGGAGAATCTGTACTATTCAAGTGTAAACACTTGGATCACTTGGACATGATAAGATTATTTAATAAATACATATCGACGTTAGCTCCAAAACCAGTGGAAGCCACTACTTCAATTATTGAAAGTAAAATTGCTAAAAAAGGATTGAAAAGGAAATAACCCAACAGTATGCCTCTCAATAAAGACTATAACGTAAAATTGGTAAAGGAATTGTATAGTTACGTGCCAGCGTTTACCGATGTGTTTGACGAAGAATCGTGGTACATTTTTATTTCGGCTTTTATCGGCATTACTGTTATCATCTTTATTTTACTAGCGAAATTTGTCAAACTGAAACCAGTTGATTGGTGATACTTTAAATATAGTACGTAGTTTTCTTCGCATTTTCCTTGCATTTGCTGTCGCTTATTCCAACCTTTCTGTGTACTTTTTTCGAACATAAATATCGTTCAAAGGTATACACTATACAGTAACTTGATGCATCTACTCCCTCTTGTAATAAACTTGTACATCGTATGAAATAAATTTTTATGCATTTGAATTGTTTATCATATCAACTTTGTTATCTCTATAATATTTGTATTGTAATATTGAACGCTCTTCGAGTAGTAGGTAGAGGTACTTCCAAGATGTTTGTTAAAATGTTGCTTCGTAATGTAAGAGTACACACTTGCGAAGATACCGAAATTTAATTTCATCACTCTGCGTCCAAAGTGATTTCTAAACGAAACAAACTTTACTTGAAGTACATTTTTCTGCAAGATGAACTCAGTAATTTAAAAAAACGTTACTTTGGGTTTATTTTCATCAGATAAATAATGCAACTGGTTGATCAAGGGTTCATCACTAAGCAGACGAATACTCATTTCCTCCCAACAAGATGACGATATTTTACGTAAAATACTTAATATAACGCTACCACTGCAGTAGTACTTTTCTGTTGTGGTTAGTTAGGCTAAAAGAATCGCCTACGCACGTTCTTATTATTTCGATGGAAAAATTACGTCATCTTCGACTAAACGAAAGTAAACTCTACCACTTCAGCTACGTCATCGATTGATAAGAATTTGCGAAGCTCGATGACGATGAGTTTTTAAAATGACTTGATTTACCTATTGATTTTTTTCAAATTTCATTCTTCGAGCATTTAACAGACAAAGAGTGAATGAGGGAAATAACAATCAAAGGTACAGGTTATTGAGACGATTGAAATATTTCAAATCATCACAATCTTCACAAAGCCTATTTTCTTCCTTTTTTAAATGTAAATATCGAAATGAATTTTATCGAAGTGATTATACACGTAAAACTAGTTCCCAATCGCAGCTAGTGAATTTCATCGTAGGTGTAGGTATAGTTATTTCTTCATTCGACCGAAATTGTTATGTATTTTCATTTCATTTTCATGTATGTACATTTCTCGTTATAATAAATAAAAGAAATATTCGTCAACATAATAGAAAACTACAATTATTCATTGCATTTTCTTTAAAGGGGCTTAGTTCACGTTTGATTTACGCATAAGACAGTTTTGTTTTTTCAAACAGTCAAATACCTATTACCTACTCCCTACATGTACCTATATACTGAGTAATCTTCCGTTTGAAGCAAAAAATGAGATCACATCATGAAACAAGTACAATCGAGATTTACGTTCGTCAGGAAAAAAGAACGAAAACAACAAAATTTTCAACATTTTCTCATTTCTCGGCAGTCGTTAACTTTAGTCATTTTGATGCTGTAAGTCTGCAATAAAGGAGATCATGGTCTTGATGGAGGGACAAACGTACATCGAGGCAGACAACTATTCAAAAGTAATTGAAGTATGAAAATGTTATATTCCCAGGAGGAAGTTTATTTTCGATTATAAGCTACTTTATTTGCGGGTATTTGAAACAGTGATGTTTGTTTCATGAGTTTCTAAACTTCAAGAACCTAATTTGAAAGATACTGATGGGAAAAAAAGTAATGTTTAATGACGGAAAGCTCAGCTTAATTTAAAAGGATAATTAGATATAAATTTCTAGAAATTGAGATACTTCGACCTACGTGGTTACAACATCTATAAACACATGATACTCTCTGATCACACTTACGTTAGCAAGACTTCACGACGTCGTCACATAAGGGAATAATTTCTTCATGATTAATATCATAATAACATGTCTAAAAATCGTAAACCTCAAGCCAGCGTTTTAGTCACATTCCCATGACGTTCCAACATTGACATTTGTTACAATTTGATCACTCCAGAATTCCAGATGCTATAAATGCGAATGATAGGTGAAAATTTTACCACCAACCAAACATTTGCCAACAGGTAGTTGTCTGTCTGATGAAGGAAATTTAATGCGAAAAAATTACGCGAATTTCAGCGTTACGATAAACGGCAACACCGTGCTAGTACCACCGGAAAAACCAGTCGTTGAACAGGTTCGACGTAACAAAAGGAAATGCTGAAAAAGATGTTTAATAATAATTAATACATCGACGATTTCGTTTAACCAGATAAGAGTATTTTTTCAGTTGTTTTTCGGTGCATGCGCTCAGACACCTTGATGTAATGAAAAAAATCATGTCACGTGTTGCAAACGTGTAGGAAATTTTTTTTTGAAACGCCAACCACCACCAGCCGCTACCACATTAGACGACGCCGACGTTGCGTTGTTGTATGTATTCCGGTGTGAAATTTTATCACGTATGAAAATTTTCATTCGAATCGCTGTAGGTGTAGGTAGTACGTAAACGTACACACATACTCTACAACATAGTACATATAATGCAGATTATCATTCGTCGGTTTCAAACAAAATATTTATGTTCACCGAACCACGAGTACTAAACGCTGATATGATATGGTGGAAACTTTAATTTGAACATCATATCTTATATTTTAGCTCTTCGATACAGTATAGAAAATACAGCATAAGTCATCGTCATTTTCATTTTCCTCCCATTTCCAATGACGTAGGTACATTATATCCACACAAAGTGGTACGGGTAGTACATAGTACATATGGAGAAGCAAAGCTCGCGGAAACCTATGTACGCTGGGTACACGCGAATCTTTTTGCACCTACATATCTCACCTATGGAGAATAAAGCTTTAATACGCTAACTCTCGTTTTGTTTGGCTGTATTTAAAAATTCTTATACGTACGGAGAAAACCGCCAACCGAAGAATTTCGTATTTTTTACTTTATTATTAGATTTTTAAACCCCTACCTGATTTTGGGAATAGGTAAGGCGATCAATCAAAACCCAATTCCAAAGACGGTTTTAAATCGAGTTGGGTAAAGCGACGTATCGCTAACTCAACCTCTAGTTTCATCTATCCTTATTTACCTGGTATGCAAATGCGAAAAAATGTGGAAAGGGAAAAAAGATTGTGCATGGCACTCTACAGTTTGGTGATTTTTACACCGCTGGTCCGCTAGTAAACTATAAAAAAAAAAATTTGAAGAGCGCGAGGGCGAGCTTAAGCAAAAGAAAAATATATTACGTAAAGGAAGGAAAATATAAAAATCTTCCTCAGTACAGCGATGGCTCGCTAGCTTTGGAAATATGGAAGCACTATCGCGTTATAAGTATGTATGGTATGACCACCGCGTAGTACGCCAGATTGTCTCTCTCTCCCTGGTTCTTTCTGTACAGTGTTCTCGTCTCTCCTCCGATTCCGACACGGTTGTACCGCGCAAAAACCCATTTTCACGCTAGTCATCAAGATCTCACAACTCGAGCTCGAGGATTCTGCGAGTACCATAACTGATAACAATTCACCACACCACTAAGATACCTGTACTTTCCTTTTCTACGCGCAATTACCAGTTAATAACGCGACGCAGGACCGTACGATTTGAATTAAGTAGCTGCCTATGATTTTCATTTTATCTCCTGTTTTCTCAGCTTTGAAATGAAATAAGAATTCCATTTGGGTAGTCGTTATCGCTATAATTTTTTTTTTAGCGCAACAAAAGTTTTAACGTTTCGATACCTATATTATGTACATAATGTACCTAAATTTCCAAAAAAACGTCCTTGAATAACGAATAACATAACGTACGAGTTCGGCGAACTTCGACGCAGCAGGAAATAATCACGGTACCTAGCTTTTTTCTTTCAATTCAATGTTGTTTCAATTTTTCATCGTTATACCAGATTTTCCTCCTCGTGGACTGATTCCATCATCAATATTTTCCCTAAAACTTGATTTTAAAAACGCTACAGCGGTAAATCGATCCGGTTTCTGTCTTTCGCAGAGACGAGAAGTAAGTAAACTAAAAGATTTGTTTACATGAGTTGAGATAATGTGAACATTTATAATTTCAACAGTCAATCCGTAAATAGAAGATATCGATAGATGAATAAAAGATATCTTGAAAAATGGAGCATCATCAAAAAAATTCAATACCAAAATAAATTTGATGAGTCAACGCAATGGGAAACTAACACTTCACTTCATCGTCACGTTGAGAACAAAACAACAAACTGCTCCAAGTATCAAACATTTTGATAAAATCAAAATCCAGATTTAGCTCAATTCTGTAATCATTTTTCAACGATCCGTGTTAAAATTGAAGCTATACGTGTAGGTAAGTACTTTTGATTTGAACGGTCAATTCATGAATTGATTAGAAGATATTGATCGATCGAAGAATAAAAAAATTCTTGGAAAAAAATGGAATATCATCAAAACTTCGGACAACTTGAAAAGCCAAAAAAAATTTAAACCGAGATTTAGCTCGATTCCATAACAATTTTTAAACGTTCAATATTCAGACAGATCTTCTCGTACCCAGCAACCGTACTACAACAACTATACAACAACCTGCAGGTACCTGTGTAGTGTGCACTTCATAAAAGACCGGATCTAAGAAGATAGATGAAGACACAATAATACACCACTACTAGAAATAAACCACTCCCAGTCTTTTTATTAGAACAAAACTGGTAGGTACCAGAGACCACAGGACAGGGAACCTGTACATAAGTTGTAGGGTGCTACACCGGCACCGGCACCAGCATCACCATCATCGTCACCGTCAAAGCGATAAGGACACCAGCACCGGCTGTACAACTCGTGTAGGTTAAGTAGAAAAAACGAAATAACGTCTATCATATGGTTCTTATCACGCCTCCGTGGCTGTGTCTTCCTAATTTACCATTTACCATCTCTGCACAAATGTACACATAGTCACATACACAACGAGTAAGCAAATCGAATTGAAGATCCTCGGTGGCTGGCTATGGTTTCTTTCGTACGCGAATAAATTCCGACGCAATGGTAAGTATTGCTAACATAGAATAATTTTTTGCTTCAGTCTAAAACAACTGTGATAGTCAAAGACGAAGACGAGGTCGACAAAGCTGAGTCTATCGTGTCTCTGGTATGGTCTAGGTATGCAGTAGACAGTACACCATTTTCATGGTCATTTCCACAATTCTAGTTTCGTTGTGCGAATTGACTTTTAATACGATTCGTATTCGTATCTAGAAACTACCTGGAAACAGAAAGAATATAGGCTTAGCTCGTCCTCGTTCTTATCGTTCACGCGACGCCGGTCGGATGAATCAAACTGAACAACTAAACCGAACTATAGTCGTACTCGACGTACTCGTAATGCATAATTATTATACCTACGTAGGTAGCTAGGTACCCGATTTATCAAGTTGATTGAACGTGACAAATGTAGCAACAGTGATACCGTATTTTGACGTACAAGTGAAAAAACAAAACAAACCTATTTTATAAAAAAAATTTAAAAAAATGGAAATAAAAAAGTAGTCACCACGACGTACATATATTGATACGTATATTCGCACCGAATGAAATGAATAATTTCTAAACCCATGTCGAGGTGACAACAACGGAAAAAAAATACTACAAGCCCCAACGTAATCCGCAATCAAATACACCCTCTTGTATAAATATTCGTATTTATTACCGCAGCTTGCGTAATAAAACACGGTTGAAATACGTGTTCTTATAATTCGATACACCCCACCGTGGGGAGAACTTCGAACTCCTCCGGAGTTGCTCCGTAGAAATGACGGTACGAGCGTTAAAATTTCTACTAGCTGGAGGGTTATCATCGTATGGTAGGTAGTACGCATTTCCACGAGCCGAATACTTTAATATTCTGGAACCAGAGCACCAGAGCTATACGATTACCTAGAATGTTATCGTTACCGACTTATCGCGTATTTCTTCCACCAGAGATTGAGGAGTGAGGAAAACAGTTAAATATCAGTCAACATTTCCTCTCGATGTATCATCATTACGTTGAAATTTGCAAACACTAGATTGAGTTATGAACAGCTCCGGAAAACCTACCGGTACAGTAGGTACCGTACAGTACAGCATCAAGCACAAGCTACACAGCTACCACCTACGCTGAATATACATATACATCAAAGAGCGCAAACTCAATACCACACGTCCACACCGAATCCTCCGATCCTCGGATCCTCCAATGTTAATTTTAATTTTACCCCCACTGCGAACAAATAATGCGTATTTTAAACGTACACAAACATATCAGCCAACTCTCAACGCTTTAATGTATCCAATGAGATAGTAAATTCACACTGGAGGATTTGTCAGATGAAAAAATAAATACCAAATTCCCCCCAGTCTCGGTGTTTTACGTCTACTCTGTACTACGATAGTATCATTCTATCAGACGTGCCTACACAACATTCTCTGGAGCGATGTACCGAAATTATCACATTCGTTACAACAATACAGCATACAGACCTACTGCAAGTAATAAGAGCGTTAATATTCGCGCCTCGTCTCGTGATTCTCCGTCTCTCTCTACTAAAATATTGTGTTCCAGGTACTCGTCCAGTATTCGCCTTCGTGCAGCATCGAGGGAAAAAATATCGAGAAACAACAGACCCACTTTCTCTAGCGAAGTCTAGACTTCGTCTCGCTGTGCCGGATTTTTATTTAATCAATGCTCGAACTGCAGCCACAACTGTAAATAACTGGCCTAGATAGAATACATTCGTCTATCTATATTTATATTATGGTGTTCGCCATCCTTCTGTAGGTTCTTTTTATTGACATTTTTTTTGACCTTTTCAATTCACCAGACTTTGATCACGTACCATGGCATGATGGAAATTTGTAGTCGTATAGCGAATGTTTAAATATTATAAAACAATAGAAGCGAAAATTCTCAGTTGGAAAAGATTCAGGGGGCCCATTTTATAAAAATTTTATACCACTCGTCGGGCTATGCACTTTATCAATCGTCTGAATGAAATTTTCTTCCAATACAAAGAAAAAGTATAAACTATTACTGGACCCACTAGGTTGATAAATTTGACATGTTAAATGCTTACATAAATGTATATGTACAAGATAGTTTCAAACGAGCTATTATTTCCTTCATTGGCTCGTAAATCTTTCACAAGAAGAATCAAAATCTTTTGTTCGATGCAGACTGAAATGAAGACACCGGATCATTCGGGGCTTTTGCATTGTTCCACGTACTAGGGTACCAAGCGAATACGTCATCATTAAATATAATAGGAGGATTTTTGATGCAGGAAATCGTCATTGAAACAATGTTTTCTCAAAATGGTACCAACTATGATGCGAAGTCGATGTGAAATAAAAATCGTTCAAGGCTCAAGGCCCTGATTCAGCATTCAGGGTGATATCCTAAAACATAGCCAGTGCTTGCTTAACAAATGACAGCATTGCTCTCATTGGCTGAACAAACGTTAAGCACCCAAAATCGGGTACTACCAACGTTTAAGAGTCCGTTGTACAATCGCGAGTTTAAGATCTCGCTGAACCTGGATAAGTGTTGATCCAAGATTAATTTTTAAACTACGTACGCGTTGTACGAAATGTGGTTTAGTTAATTCGATGTTTTTCACACTATCAAGAGATTAGAAACTTTGAAACCTGAAGAAACCACCCATCTAGGACTTGTACTTATAAACTTTCCATTAAAATATTATCTCAAACTATAAATCCTAGGTGGGGAGCGTAAGCGAGGGAGTTGTGTCTAATTTCATCCTCTTTAAGATGAGATAAAAACGAAGTTCATATCTTGCCTCAAACTCAAGTAATCGCCTCAATTGTGAGATTGTGACGGGGCCGGGCTGCGAGAACAATAAAATTTTGGTCAGGGATACAGCCCGGGACCGGGACCTGAAACCCGAAAAAGCCCCGATATTAAATTCACTTTAGGCCCCGAATAGCAAGCCCTGAAACCTTAAAAATTATCAACTTTTGAAGCCCGACCCGAAACCCGAAACCCTTTCACTCAAAATCAAACCCCAAACGTGAGACCCGAAACCCG
>FIZT01004486.1:0-12613 GCA_900065295.1 Paracoccus marginatus
TTTCAAATTGTTCTAAAAACTCTCCTCTACAACCCTGTGTAGTTGAAATTGCCCGGTATTCAATTTTTACCCCTGAAATTTTGGTTCAAAGTTAATATGGCAATACACATGAATCTATTTTGTTGGGTTTTGTTTTTTGGCTCTCCTGAACAATTTCACGAAAAACAAGCAAGCACCCTTTCTACGATCACCACCACATATTTTGACTGATGCGCGATGAAATCTAAAAAATTTGCAATCGATGGCGCACTTCATCCAGCTTTTTGAAAATCTCCATAAAAAGAGAGCATCATCTTCAATTCTTGTTTCTTGACAGAAAAAATGAAAAAATTCTTCGTTTAACAATTTATGTGAAAGCGTGTTCGTTATCGTAGAATGAATTAATTACTGTCGCGAGTTTAATTAAAAGAATAATGTAAATCGGTACGTATGTATATACATTAATCCCTGAAATCAAACTCTAAACCCGATTTGTCGTTTAAAATATGTGAGGGTGATTTTCATCGAGTTGTTATTTTGTTTCTACGAAATCGTTACAAAAGAATTGGTGCGTCATTCCTGTAAAGTTGAATAATTCACGCGTAATTTGGTTGAATTTTTAGTGCGAATTTGACGAAGAACCAGTTAAAATGACATTACATCTTCATTGTTTAATTCTTTATGTCGGTGTGTTTCGGATCCGTGCGATTCTCGCGAAATAGCTCAGCGGGTGTTTAAAAAATGTCGAGTGTTTTTCAGTGTTGCGGTTGATTATAAATACGACCTAGGTATTATACTATCGAAAAAATGTGTACTTGTGTGTATGTTAACGTGTAAGTTTCGAAAGTACCGTACATCAATCCCGATGTTGAACTCAAATAATTTCGAATACTGTTATTACATCACGAATCGAAACGTTTTGAGCGGAAGTATCTGTTGGATTTTCAAGAAAGCTTCAAAAGTTTTTGAAGCTTTCGAAGCCGCATTCATGGAACTATGAACCTAGATTCATTGTCAATTGCTTTATCACAAATAAGTTACCTTGTTGCAACTTTGTCAAAGCGTAATTATAACACTTGTGTTCAAGAACTATCAGAAGTAATTTATTTACTCGTTGGATAACGTCAGATATGAGATAAGGTTTATACTAACGGTACATTTGTTCTTTCTTCAGATAATATCATGTCACGGCTTAGAAGCTGATCGGCACCTTTTGCGCTGTTTATTTTCGGAAATCGATTTCAACTCTGATGCAATCAGAACACCAAACAGTAAAGATTTTCAGCAGATCCAATTACTAACGCAAGAGTGTTCGGTTCTATTGGGTAAACCGGCGCTGGTTTCAGTGCTGTGTTTTGCTATCGATAGAGCATTGCAACAAGAAAATGTAGACATATTTTACGTATTTTCAATTAATCAACTAACGAATTACTGTGCTAATTTATCCGTTTAAATTGTAGTTTGTGAAGAATCCTAGTCAGCTTTTGACTGTGTTTAGTAAAATCGTGAAACTCACACCGGTTCAAGAGGTAGTATTCGGTTTCGCCTTACTGCATTCTTCGAACCAAGAAATAGCTGATTCTGCTTTACAATTTGTCAAGCAAAAATTACCGTTATTATTAAAAAATTACATTGGCGAAGGTAATACAACTTATTGAAAGATATTTCGCTTCGGTTTAGATGACATTTGTAATATTCTTGGTTAATTTACAGATAAAAGTAATAAACTACAAGAAGGAGGACTGCACGACGCTACACCTCAAGTTCTTCATTTCATTTTAACGTATTTATTCAGTGCCAAGGACTTATTTGGTGTGTACCCAAGGACACAGTCGATTATGGCTGAAATTCTTCGTTACTAACCGCGTGTTTGTTTATTTTTAGGCATCAATTCGGAATCGAAAGATCTTTTCTTGAGCGGTTTACGAAGAGATTTTCCTCGGGAACTCGTACCCGTTGTTTTATCACCGCTTATTTATCCTAATTTTGATTTCGATCTAGAAATAGACAAAATGACGCAAGAATCAACAGCCATGTCCAGTAACATGGTAAGTTGACGGTCGATCTTGATAATTCATCTCCGGCAAAACACTAATACCGCTTATTTGATCAGATTGACGACTCCATATCCAACCTTATAATGGAGATGGGCTATAACTTCTGCGCCACGTTGGAGGAAGGACGTCAAAACATGAATAGTTTACATCTCAGGGACTTGAATCCGACCATAGTGGCTCGTATCGTCGTAATGATGGTCAGAACTCATTGCGGACTCGACGATTTAGCTCTGTGGACATCTGGTGCCACCAAAAGGGAATCCGAATCTTCTGATAATCAGTCGCCTATTACTTGGAACATCGAAGTGTTTGTACAGCTTTTGAAAGAATTCGTTAGTATATTTTCTACGTACGTTTGACTCAGATCTGATGCAAGTTCGACTCTAATGTAATACATTTTCGTATCTTAGTGCCCTAATTTATCGTGGATGGACGTGATACGTGAATTAGATTGCAACGAATTACTTCTCAAAGATCGCCAAGGTCTTAGTTTGTTGATGAACGCGCTTAAATTAGGTTTACAGAGCCAGGGATGCCCACCTGATAGGTTCCCCGTCGATGTATTCTACAGACATTGGAAGCATCCCGAATCACAAGTAAATAACTTTCCGCCAAGAAAACGTTCGAGTTTTCTCAAAATATCGTACAATAGTTTCAATTTATCGTTACTTTGGCACGGTTACAGTTCACTTTAATCAACCAAATATTGAAAAACCCGGACGTGTTTTGTTTCGCCGATTATAATTTTCATCCAGTCGACACGAATATGCTGAAATCGCCGCCAGAAAACGACAACAAAGACGTCGCTTCGTGGTAAGTGTAACCTGTAACGTGCGTAAACGATATTTTTTGTCTTTTTTTTCACTTATAAGGATGATGACGACGTGTATGTTTTGTTTTTTAGGCGTTCTCTCGATTTGATCGATTCACTGATGCATCTAGCGGATCGTGGTCTTGTCAGTCAAGTCCAAGAGTTACTCAAATTCCCCATACAACAGTGTCCGGATATTTTGTTGTTAGCTTTGCTGCAGATTAATCAACCGATGACGTTATTTAGGCAAGAATTACTCTCCAGTTTGATACCTATTTTTTTGGCCAATCATGCCAATTCTACCATCATTTTACATCAAGTCTGGCATACCCAAGTAAGCTTTCGATGAGTAGATTCTTCATCGCAAGTTCGAATGCAAAAACTAATCTTCGACTTTACGTTTTGTTTTCTTCCCTGTCGCAGAATATAACAATCAAACAGCTATTGATTCAGTGTATGGCTGATTGGTACCTGAGAGGTGAAAGTGACCAATCGAGGCTGTCCAGAATTTTAGACATAGCTCACGATCTAAAGGTACGTTCGTCACCTTCGTGCATTTCATTTTTGGAAATTTTAATCTCGAATCGTAATGAATATTTTTTCTTTGTAATTTCAGGCCCTATCGTCGTTACTAAACTCTCAATCCTTGCAATTTGCCATCGATTTGGCGTGCTTAGCATCTAGACGAGAATACCTTAAATTGGAGAAATGGCTTTCGGATAAAATTAGAGATCAAGGCGAAATGTTCGTTTCAGCTCTCATCAAATTTCTACAGGTAACGTGTCGAGTGTTTACTTTATGTATTCGTATACGCTTAAGTGACGCCCACCTACGTACCGTGTCACTGTATTGTTTTTCAAATCGTAAAAGTTGCAGTAATCGGTGAAATATTGCAAATACGAGTGTACATTTCGAGACTGGGTTACTTATTGTATGTTTTGTGTGTCGATGAGTCATCTGTTGTATGAATTTATCTTCGACGTGGTGTGATTTTCGTGTTGCTTCGATTGGACGGTGTGTTTGTGATATGATTCATTGTTTTTGTAAGTAGAAAAAAAAATTGAGTCAGAATCTTGGATGTAGTTTTTTTTCAATCTTTACTCAGAATTTTACAATTTTCTTTCACTCTTTATAGAGATTTGAGAGTAATCTAATGAAAAAATCGGTTTAAATTCGAGCTTCGTTTATTTTGGAAGAAAATTCGTCGTATTTAGAATGGGATAACGATCGTTGAGAATACTTGTGCAGCTGTATTTGTTTCGCCATCAGACCCTTCCTTAGTTCCTCGCCGCTCTAGTCGAAAAAACAATCGATGGGACGTTTATCAAATTAATTTTACGTTACAAAAAAAATGATGATCCAATTTACTTATCGCGTCTTTAACTTCCGTCCGCACCCGTAGAACGAATTGGACAACGGCGGCAACATTTCCGGACGAGCGATAGTCGTGGATTTAAAGTCGCCGTGCGCCGATACAGACTGATTTCGCAGTAGAAAAAAAAAATAGTCAACACGAAAGAAATTCGCCGAAACGATCGTCTCCGATATTTTATTTGCGAATGTTTGATAATAGAATTTTTCGCGACGATGGCAATTGAAACGGGTGGAGGAAGGAGCAGGAATGCTCGCATAGACTAGCACACGGGCATTTTTCCATTTTATTATGCGTACGTTGCGATAAAAATGCTGTTTCGGAGTTGTGCATTAGTGTTGAGGTAGTTTTCCCTTATCACATAATAGTGCAATGTTCGTCTTCGTCGTGCTGGAAATGACTCGAGAGTAAGAAATTAGGAATATGTGTGAAAGTTTAATGCTCTTGCCGGCAAGTATGGTGGTACGAGTGGCAGGGTTGCGTGAGATTTTACTGTCGAGAACGTGCATGGTGCAGTACTTTTCTAGACTAGACAGACGTACGCGTCTACGCGACGGTACAGAGAAAGAAGAGTTAGGGGTGGGGGGGGGCGGACTCGGCTCGGCTATTATGCGAACTGTGTTGTTTGATCCGCGTTTACTCGAACGCTCGGTCGTGCGCGAACATGCCTAATCTTTTCGCCGTAATTTATGTCGATATTGTCGAATGATTTTGTGCGTTTTGCAAATTTACTGATTACCGGTGTTCATGTGGCGTTATTTTTCAGTATCTTGATCGTTATATTGTAGCGTTTGTGTTGGAAGTTGTGAACTGTGAACTGTGAACTGTCTAGTTGCGTTCGTAGTTTCGCGTTTTTATTACAGCTAGATATCGTATACGTATCTAAAGACTTGTTTTTTTTTTCATTCGTTTACCAAGTATTTCGCTTTTCGTTCCTTTAGAGACGTTGTAATCAGCAATTGGTTGGCGGTGGAACGTTTGGCAAAGATGAAACGCACCCTAAAGCTATGCAGTTACCCCAGGAGACGATTGCAACTATGCTGACATGTTTGCAGTCGTGTGTCGGGTGAGTACTTGTGTTTTTTCGATCGATTCGCTCGGTACTGGTTTCAAATTCGTTCACGTCGTCAACGTCACGCTGATGTGATACGTGTTATTCGATTACAGAAACGTAACACCTGAAGTAGGCGAAGGAATCCTAACTTTGATATCGAACTGTAACATACTAATGAATAAATCGAGACCGGCTCCGCCAGGAGTACTGCGTACCCATCGCAACATCGACCCGCCGCCCTTCAGCGCGAATCCGGCCGCTACTATTTTCTCAAGCGCTCCAGCCTCGACCGTTCCAACATCGGTGGACCAGCTGGCCAATTTGGGTACCAGTTTAGCGAGCTTGAATCTGACAGCCGCTTCTCAGCCGACGAGTAACTCGTTCAACCTACCCAGTAAGTGGTGTAGTGCATTTGGCCCGCGGAAACGTGCTATTTTTACGTGAACGGTATAGTTTATCGTTATGTGGTTTGTTTGTAGCTACGTTAGGACCGTTGGTGTCGACTCCGGGGTCTCCGTCTAGACTGTTAAATTTGACGCAAAATTCGCCGTTCCCGTTACTGTCGCAGATTGGTAACGCGACCGCCGCAGGAGTCGGCGCCGGTTCGCAGGTTAGTCATCAGTCGTCGTCGTCCATTCTGCCGGCCAGCAGCGTCGTACCTTTGAGCACCCTCAATCGCATGCTGCCTCAGAGCAATGCCATCGATAAGGCCAGATTAGGAGGTACAGTTTTCTGGAGTTTAATCGACAACCGGAATGAAGGACGCGCGTATTAACGAGAGTTTGCTCGCGATTTTTTTTCCAGGTGAATCGAACGCTGCCTCCGGCTCGAATCCGGGTGACATCAACTATACACCTTCGAAAGAAATCGAAGACGAAGCCAACAGCTATTTCCAACGGATTTATAATCATCCGCCGCATCCGACTTTGTCCATAGACGAGATAATCGATCTGTTGAAAAAATTCCAAGATTCGTCCAACAAAAGAGAAATCGTAAGTAGGCGAAAATGACCGCAATGAAAAGTGAAGCGGATTTTCTGATGTGATATTAGGCGGATTTCGCATCAACACGATCGAGATCTGGCATTAGGTTCAATATCGTCTTATTTTTTCGAATTTTCAAGAGAATTCGTAAATTTATTTAAGCAAAATCCGCGAACCCAAGGCTAGATCTTGGTCGTGTTGATCGTAACGAACCGTAGATAATCTAATACCGCAAATTTTCTCGTTCTCGCAGGAGGTTTACAATTGCATGATACGTAATCTGTTCGAGGAGTACAAGTTCTTCCCGCAGTATCCCGATAAAGAATTACATATCACGGCGCAGCTGTTCGGTGGCATTTTATCGCACGGACTTGTACCGTGAGTAGTGCAGAAATTGCGCCACGAAATATGTGCGAAAGAGAAGGCGAAAATCCGATTCTAATATTTCTGTTCTTTGCGCAGACAACCGTCGTTATATGGAATTGGGATCAGATACATCGTGGACGCTTTACGTAAATCGACCAACAGCAAAATGTTCGCCTTCGGTATCGCAGCTTTAGACCAATTCAAATTCCGCCTGAAAGAAGTGCCCAAATTATGCGAATACGTCATGGCTCTAACGCACTTCAACGAGTTCCCACCTCATTTAGTCGAAGTAAGCCGATTCATGAGTGGATGTAGTGCTTACCTACCAACCGCCTTTTCTATCATCGTCGTCGTCATTGTCGTCGCTGAAGAAGAGAAATAGTCGGCTACGGGATCGGCGCGCGCCAAAGTCCGCGTAAAAGACTGGCATTTTGGAAGGTGCCAACGTGGAAGGAGGGGAGGTGCTACGAATGTGACACGATTTCGTTATCATGAATCTTTTTTTCCGTCGTGGTACATTTGTTCGAAATTACACGAAAAAAGAATACATCGGTGCGAATGATGTCACGCGTAAATAATTGTTTGGATTTCTTCATTTTCGTTTCGGTTATCGATAAATTTCGCTTGAAAAATTGATATTAAAAAATTTCAACGTGTCAAAATTGAAACGATTTTTATACTCTTGGTTTTTGTGAAAAGCAGACTGTACAAAGTTGCGTAACGTTTTTAAATACACTCGAAAATAAAAGGGAAAAAACAGATATTATAGTGAAGATGATCGAAAGACGTCTTACATATTTCGAATAGAGACGAGCACGTTGTGTTATGGAAGATTGTTAACTAACGGCGACTTGGTCATTATCACATCGCAGCAGATATATACGACTACGACGATCGGAGAAGAGCGAAGCGTTGATGAAGGAGGAGAAAGTATCGAGGGGCGAAAGATGATCTCACTACTGTACATATTTAAATTACAGCTTATCGAGTACGGAGCACAAGGTATCGATCCGCCAGCCAAAAGTCAAGCGGCCATATCGAGTAATGTGGTAGCGGCGGCCGTGGCAGCAGCGAATTCGGCCGCGTCGGCAACCGCCTTCAAATCGATCACGATGACCAGCGCCGGATCGGCGGTGGCGGCCGCCTCGGTCGTTACCAACGTTTCGCCCGTGGCCAAGATCGGAACGCCGACCAGAGTAAGATATCATTCGCGACAAGTTTGTCCTCCTTCAATTGATCATTATTATCGTGTACTGTTTAACGTGTGTAGCCTTCTATTGCGAATGCAACGAATATCGATACGTTACTGGTGGCGACAGAAAAAGACGAAAGAATGGTCGTGCCTCCGGAAACTCTACAAGATAAAATCGCGTTTACGTTCAATAATCTTAGCCAGATGAATTTAACAGTCAAAGTAAGTGAACTGGTGTTTATTCGATGTTGTTATGGTGATCTGTTCGGCACGACGACGATTTAAAAACGGCGTATTCTATTTACGTAGTGCGAAGAACTGAGAGACTTGATACGAGAAGAACATTACCGATGGTTGGCTCAGTATTTGGTCATGAAGAGGGCGACTATCGAACAAAATTTTCACGGATTGTATTCAAATTTTTTGGATTGTTTCAAGATCAAGGAACTATATAAGCTGATTTTGATCGAAACGTATCGTAACATCAGAGTAAGTATCAGTCAAGCTCGACTAAGACCATTTCTCTATATCTGTGCCTAATCTCACGCGTGCTTTCTGTCCTCGCAGGTGCTCCTACGCAGCGATAAATCAATAGCAAATTTTTCGGATCGTACGTTGCTGAAAAATTTAGGCCATTGGTTGGGTATGATGACATTGGGCAAGAATAAACCCGTCTTGATGGACGATTTGGATATTAAAATGTTACTTTTGGAATCACACTCCAAAGGACAGCACGAAATGCTGTACGTTGTACCGTTCGTTGCCAAGATTTTGGAATCGTGCGCCAAAAGTAAAGTAAGTATCGAGTCACGAGATCGTACCACCAATGGCACATTTGCCCTCGCTGCGCTGAACATACGGTTCGACGATGGAATTTTTTTGCTAAAATTCGAATAATCGGTTTTGATGGCTTTTTGTTTTCTTTTTTCAACTTGAAAATCGGTTGCTGTGTAACTTCATTTTTCTCTCGAATCGAGGAGAATAATTGTTTTTCAAACCTCCCTCCCCTCTCTTCCACCTCCAACTTTCCAACGTAAGTAAAAATGTAAACAACAATTCGAAAAATATTTGGCCACCGAATGGCCATCCCTAAAAATATAGCGTCTTGCGATAAAAGCGTTGCTATTGAACATGAACGGTGGTGGAAATTTTCGTCGTTAGATTAATCTTTTTGCGAACTATTTCGTCAATTCAGCTCGTCGAGTAATTTTTCGCGCATCGATAGTGCTACCTTTTCACTGCGTCGCGTATTCCTATTTGTAATTGTGTCAGATTTTGTGGTAGAAAGATGCTAGCGACGACGCTGCCGCCTGAGGCGTTCGATTCTGCCGAACGATTTTAAGAGTAGTATTTCACTCTCGTAGATTTTCAAATTGCCAAATCCGTGGACGACTTCGGTGATGTGTATATTGGCGGAAATCCACCAAGAACCCGATTTGAAGTTGAATTTGAAATTCGAGATCGAAGTGCTGTGTAAAAATTTGCAAATCGAATTGAAGAGTTTACGACCGACCAAGTACCTGAGAGATAGTGATATGCTAAAATACATGGAACACCAGCTATCGTCGAATCTGAACCGAAAAGCGGTCGGCCAGCCGCAACAGATGCAACAGCAGCAGCAACAACAGCAACAGCAACAAACCAGCGTTCAACATTCTTCGTCACCTTTGCCAATGCCACAGTCTGCTATTTCGCAGCCACCTCCTTCTTCAGCTCAGATCACGAATGGTAAGCGAAGTTCACACTGTACCTGGTATGATATTCACGACGATAAACATCGGAGAATTAATTCTGTTACAGTTTCGGCAGCCGTATTTACATCTATGGTGTCGACTCCTTCGGTATCCATTCCGTCGTTTACGTCGAACGCCATTTCGTCGGTTAGTGCCGAAGAAGTCGGCGGTGGTGTGCCGCCGCAGCTAGCCAACGTTGGCCTTCCTCCGCTGGCCAGCTCGACTCCCACTCCGCCGATGATGCCGCCGCCGACGCCGGTAATCACTCCCGAGCCCAAGTTCAACTTGGTCACGTTCAACGTGCCTAATATACCGGCGTTAGGAGCTCTGCTACAAGTTAATAATCAGGTAATGGAATGAAAGATGAAATTTATACGTTAATTTTCGAAGGACGGTTCTGTAACGTGTGTGTGTGTTTTTCGTTCGAATGCAGTTACCTTTATTCCAAGCTCATCCGACGCTGAAACAGTGTATCAAGCCGGCTTTCGAGAGAGCCATTCAAGAATGGCTCGGACCTATCGTCGAACGATCGGTAAAAATCGCCGTCAACACTTCGGAACAAATAGTGAAAAAGGTAGGTCGAGTGTTTGGCGAAAGAAGGAAGGAAACAGCTCGTTGAGAGAAAAGTCACGGTTGTTCGTTCTTTTGCCTAGGATTTCGCCTTGGATCCAGACGAATCGAGAGTAAGAGCAGCCGCCCATTACATGGTGAGAAATCTAGCCGCCGGTATGGCGATGATCACATGTCGCGAACAGATTATCAACTCGTTTACTCAAAATCTGAAGACAACATTTTTGGGTGTGATACCGGTGAGTAGAACGGCGAACTGACGAGTCTGGCTAGAACCCAAGTTCTCGTTTTACTAATCCGCAATGGTTATTTTAATTCGCAGAATGCCACCACCCAACAAAAAGAAATGATCGAGCAGGCCGTAAACGCTTGCGTCATCGATAACATGGATCTAGCCTGCGCTTTCGTACAGAAAACCACCGTAGATAAGGCTGTTGTGGAAATCGATAGGCATTTGTTCTCGGTACGTGTGCCTTGGAACAGATCGAAGCAGATGCGGGCGACTGTAGAGACTAATTATTTTTTCCATGATCTGTGCAGGAATACGAAAGACGTAAAAATGCTCGTAACGAAGGTCGCCGTTATTGCGACTCGGGCGTACTTACGTATCAGGCAGAAAGAATGCCGGAACAGGTTCGCCTAAAGGTGGGCGGAGTTACTCCGCAACAAATGGCTGTGTACGAAGAATTCGCTCGAAATATACCCGGATTCCAGCCGATGACTGATAAAGAAGCTGCCATGTGTACCCCTAAATCGGTCAGTACCCTACCTATTTCCATTACGAAGCGAACTAACGTACGAAGGAAAGATGTTGACCTTTTTTAAAATATATTTTTAGCAATTCGGCGGAGCAGCCGATGAAATGGGTGTCGTATATGATAAGATTACCAGCGATTTGGAAATTTATCTGCAGGGCATGATGAATCAAAACGTGATGGGTCCTTCGTTATCAAATTGTCAAATGAATATGAATATTACATCGCTGATCGACTCGTTATCGATACACCGACGCACTAGAGATCCTTCGACGGCTGCAGCTGTCGTACAGAAAGTAAGAGTTTCGTTTTTGCTGCTCTTTTGGGGTTATATTTCGGCGATTACAATTTTTTTCTTCCTCAACAGGCTGTAGAAGGCTTACTAGATTGTATGAATCAAGACGATCCTGATCTATCACTACGTTACCGCGACTTTTACCTGAGAATATTGAAGGTATTCCAAGACCCTAGGTCGAACGGTACCCAATGGACGAACAAACAGGTCACGAAGTAAGTGTGATCTCGGCGACGCAACAATCGTAGATACCGTGGATACCGTGGAAATTGTTGTAATACTTTCTCTTTTTTTTAGAGCCTTAATCGAATGTAGAGAAGAATATAGATACAACACCGAAGTAGTAGACTTGCTGATACGATCGCATCTGATCAATTTGCCAATGTTTGACGCGCATTTGGCTCATTTAATGGAGAACGGCATGAACTACGTAGCTGTCGGATTCGCCATGCAGATTGTTCAACATTACCTGGTCGAGGAACGAAGTCAAACTTTGGTCAGCGAACAGGATCTCGCCTGCTGTATCGAAACATTATCCAGAATAGCGCATTCGCGAAATGCTCCCGATGGGTAGGTCCAAGATGATAAGGCGTAAATGGTTTTGTAGGTACGTACGTACGATGACGTGTTGTGATTTTTCTTCAGATTGGTCACATTGATCGATATATTGCGCATGAGCCACGACAGTAATAACTTGACGATGGAAAGAACAACATCCGGACCTACTTCGTACATACATTCGGGTATTTTACAAGTCAAGGTAGGTCTCAGCACTGCTGTTGCCTAATTAAAAAAGAAACCGTTTTTGAAAATCTACATTTATTGATTTTTTAGACGAGAGAATGCGAAGATCCGCCTGGCCTGTTCGAGAAAACCGAATACCTGCTCCGCGAATGGGTCAACATTTATCAGACGACCGCCTCGAGTAAAGATCCGGGCAAAGCTTTTAGTTTATTCGTACACCAGATGAACGTACACGGTATTTTGAAAACGGACGACCTTATAACTAGATTCTTCAGACTGAGTACGCAGATGGTAGTTGAGCTGTGCTACAGATTGTTACCAGATCCGGCCACTTTTAGTAATAATCGTATGAAGGTCTTTCAAACGTTGGACGCTTACGTTAAGCTGATAGCTTTACTCGTCAAGCATTCGGGTGATACGCAAAATGTTACCACCAAGTTGAACTTGCTCAATAAAGTCTTAGGTAAGTTGGTCTACTTGCCTACTCGCCTTAGTTAAAAGTTCGTTGCCTAATTCTGGAGCGGAAAAAAATTTTTGACGAGAAAATTTCGAATAGAACGTCATAGTACAGTAGAATTCAAGTCTGACCCCCAACAAATTACTATAGAAGGTTTTTGTGGTTTATTCTGTAGAAGAGGGTCTACTGTATCACATACTGAAAAACCTCCCCAATCCTCCCCCTCTAAGTCACTTTTTTTGAGG
>FIZT01004499.1:0-20293 GCA_900065295.1 Paracoccus marginatus
AGCACAACTTTGCCCCTTCAATTCAGAGGGTAGGCAAACATACTTATATGTACTCAGTATGTGTTGCACTATCACCCATTGAAGGGGCTTCCCATCGAGACGAAGCACCCTGTATATCTATCTGCAGAGTTTCCATGAAAATTTTAAAAATTTTGGGGTCTGGAGATATGGTGGAAAAAAAAAGAAGAAAATGAACCCTCTCCCTTGATGAGCTTAACTACGACGCACTTCACCCACCCCAATTGTACTCTCTTACTTGCAATTAGCGAATAATCCCTGATCTTCACTCAGAATTTCAGCTCAGGCGCCAATCAGTGAAAAAAATCACTGAAAATATCAGTGAAATTTTGGCGGAATTTAATGAAGTTTCGGTGATTTTTCACTAATATTTTAGTCTGAAAAATTAATGAAAAATCAGTGAAAAATTGGTTTAAAAAATCAGTAAGAAGGTTACTGAAATATCAGTGAAAAGTCACTGAAATACCGGTGAAAAGTCACTGAAATACCAGTGAGAAGTCACTAAACTAAAATATCAGTGAAGAGTCACTGAAATATCAGTAAAGTCACTGAAACATCAGTAAAAAAAAAATCACGGAAAATATCAGTGAGATTTTGGCGAAATTTACCTAATGAAATTTCGGTGATTTTTTGCTGATATTTTAGTCAGAAATAATTGATGAAACATCAGTGAAAAATCGGTTAAATAAGCAGGAAGAGGGTCACTAAAATATCAGTGAAAAGTCAAGTCACTGAAATATCAGTAAAAAATCACTGAAAATAACCGGGAAATAATGAAGTTTCGGTGATTTTCACTGATATTTCAGACAGAAAAAATCAATGAAAAATCAGTAAGAAGATCACTGAAATATCAGTGTAAAAGTCAATGAAATATCAGTGAAAAGGTACTGAAATATCATTGAAAACCACAGCGATTTCAGTGAAACAAATGAAATTACATTTTTCCAACCAAAATTTGCAATTCCTTCAAAGTCTTCTCTTCCACCTTCACTCCATACCACCCATTATATTCTCTTTATTTTTTATTCAAATAGATCAATTCAGGCTCACAAAAGTTCCAAACTCTTTCATTTGGAATCAGCGAAAACCACTGGACAGAAGTCAGAATTTCAGCGCATGCAAATCAGTGAAAAAATCACTGAAATTTCGTTGAATTTCACTGATTTGCTTGTACTGCAATTCTGATTTTTTCGCCATTGATTTTTACTGATTTCAACTGAAATGGATTAGTGCCTGGATTTGGAGAGTATTGTGAAAGTGGAAGGTTCAGTCGACGATTATAATGCTTAATCTGTTTTTTTACGCATTAGAAAAAATCCAATAATGAAATGAGACATTATCTTTATCAAAAATCAAGATGACTGATTACCACTCTACCAGTAACCAGTTTCCTTCTCTTTTTTTTTGGTAACGAAGGGATTGAATGCACCTACTCATTTAATACGATATCATCGTGATGAAAAAATTAAACCCTAGATAATGATCTCTTGGGATTTCCACGTACCTACCGATCAATGGCATTGTTACAGAAGATCAATGTGCACGAGCCACGAGGCCAGAGTGGGTAAAATAAAAATCTCGATATCCGGACGTACTCGTCCCAACAATGAAAACGAGCACGTATTCCGATCATTGTGACGAAAAAATTATCTAAATCAATGTACAGACTATACCTACCTATTTTTTTCACTCTCTATTTCTGCGGAGGGATTGAAAAAAAAAATACAAAAATCACAATACACGATTATTGGTATTTGTTTTTTAACGATCCGGACAGGGAACACGTACTGCATCCAGCCAAACCATTACGAATGGTTTTTTTATTATTTGTAACGGCTTTTATTATATTCCTACCCCACAAAAGAGGCTGAAAGTTGATTAGCTCAATTTCCTGAAGGGTGTATCGAGTAAATCGGCTTTGCTGCAGTATACCGACGCCGAAAACTTGTACGAAACGAGTGAGTTTTGATTATCCCTCGACTCGATTCGAAAACATATTGTTATTGTCGACCCTACCCTACCTCTTGGTCGAGCCGATGCCACGGGGCTGTGGCTGGGGTGGCGCGAATACCGAATGGAAATTATGGATTTTAAAACGCCCGCCAACGCGAATATTACGACTGTACGTAGTACGTAGCGATGGTGTTGGTGGCTTTATTCATTAGTGCAAATTCGCTAAAATTGACCTGATGGATGTTTTATTCGGTATGTGATTGTGGGTCAGATAATTGGCCGGAAGTTGAGGATAAAGTGCAAGTTGGATGTATGCGAGAGGGGATGGAGGATGCAGAATCACTATTCTAATACGAATACGTATATGTATATCCTGATGGATTAGTTGAAAAAATTGTTTAAAAATTTATATACCTTTTACTATACATAGTATATGGTATGCGCGTTATTAATGAAAAATGCACGAATTTGAAAAAGACAGAGGATTCGTATACGTATTTTTCCGTTCTAATTCATTATTTAAAGCCATACCCCCTTAAAATGTTAATTTTCCGATACGACTGGCGTAACAAGGCAGCTAATAAAAATCAAATGTCTTTTGAATTTATAGTGATACCGTAATTTGTTTTTCTCTCTCTTTTTTTTGTATCGTTGTTGCTTTGTAATTAAATATTAGCACGCGAATATCAATTGTCTATTTGAAAAGTGTACGGGGTGCGGTGCACCGTGTACTCACGGTACGTTGAAAACGAGCCGAACAAACGAACGAACGAGAGGCAAAAAAAAAAAAAAACAATTCGCTGATAAATAACAATCTAAAACGAGTCGTTTCGACGACTAATATCCCTTGCAGAACGTCAATCAAGTGCGAAACAGATTGACATTTCCCCCGTCGTTTCTTAATTTCCTCCCTTTACTGGTGGCACCCTTTTGTAAATGTCATTCCGTCGACATATCACCCTACACTGTTTCTTACCTCTATTAACCAAATGTCAGTAATACCGGCGCGGCACCGAACTCATCTTCGCGTTTTTAAATTGTCAGAATATAGTACTTTCGCCTTATTATTATTTATTATCTGGCTGCACGAACGAGACACGGCGACGTAATCCTAATCCCGGCTCGCGCACGTTTATATTCCATCCTTTCCAGGCAATTGTTTAAACGATGACGTGTTCAAATCCGACTTGTATAGACTTGTAATCGGATACGTATGTCCGAATCAATTACCCAAAATATCTCGAACTGCGAAACTCACAGCCAGCCAATATAAGGGTATAAGGGTCTGTCGCGCGCGTACGCCAACGATTGTGTATCTTTTCGTCGTCCTTACATTTCGTGTCACAATTCACGAGTTGACTTTTTAATCGCACTCTCGCACGTTTTAACTTGCACCTTGTCTCCAGTCAAGAATTACCAACGGTTCGCTTGATTTAGGGATCGCCTTCGTACCGGCTTCACTTTATACCATTTTTATTTAGCGCCTGGTCGGTCGTTAGTTGACGTGTGAAATTTTTTTCCACGCCGCTGTTTTGAAACCTCGACTTTAAGTGTATTTGGTCAGTTGACAAGTGATTATTGATTTACATGGCCGAGAAACATAATCTGCAGAGGTATAGTGCTTTTAAGTAGGCATTCAAGTACCCTGTACTTATGGTGAAATCCATTAAAGGGACCGCAGGGCGAATTTTTCCACAATATAACGTCAATGCCAAGCCACCTTTTTTTTAGACATCCACAGGTCACGTTTGGTACCCGTTTCTATTGCGCAATGCATCGACCAAGATTGATAGAGTGAGCGACAACAGCTTTTCAAGACTCGAGTGCGAGGATGGTGGTCAACATGAAGCGGAGAAAGTTTCGAAATACGTTTGAACGAAGAATTTTCACTGTTTTATGAACGATTTCAGAGTTTTTGAACAGTTTTCGCGAGTAACTGACAGAAAACTGAGTTCAAATGCAAAACTAAGTTCAGATTCGGAATGAGCGACCTCGAAAATGTAGGAATCGATATACGACACGAAATTCTAACCATTTTGCCCTTCTGACCAAATTTTATGGGCTGCTACACCCCAAAATGGGCTTCGAATAAGGTTTTATTAAACTTTGGCGTGTGGATATTCAAAATGAAGGAAATTTTCAGTACTATCGAATGATGAATAATATTAGAAATTTTTTTGCATTTTTCGGACCTCCAGCGGGTGTTATCGATATAATTGTGACTTGAGCGAGAAAATAAATTCAGATTCGAGTTCAGCGACCTCGAAAATGTAGAAATCGATATACAACACGAAGTTTTGACCATTTTGCCCTTCTGACCAAATTTTATGGGCTGCTGCACCCCTAAATGACCTTCAAATAAGGTTTTATTTAATATTGACGTGTGGGTATTCAAAATGAAGGAAATTCTCAGTACTATCAAATGGTGAGCGATGTTTAAAGTTTTTTGCATTTTTCACTTCTTCTACGGCGTGTTGGTGGTAAAATTAATGGCTTGAACGAAAAAATTAATTCAGATTTGAGTTCAGCGACCACATAACCGTAGAAATCGATATACTACTAGAGATATACCAATATACATAACTAATTTTGTTTTTTTGGCCAAATCTGATGAGCTGATACGCCCCAAAATGGGCTCAAAATCATAATTTTGCGAATATAGGCTTGTGGGTACTCGAAATAGAAGTAAAATTCAGCACAATTCAGCCAACATAACATTATTTTAATTTGAATAGATTTTGACTTTCCAGTTGACCTTGATGAGGTTTTTGGATTATTTTGTGTGAGCCAGATGAAATTAAAATTCTCAAAATTCAGTCTGGATCGAAAATATTCTCGATCTTGGATTTGTTAAAGATTCCTAACATTTTAAAAGTTCTAATCACTTGGCTTGTGAAAACAGCCACCTCCTCATATCCATTCAAAAAGCTCCAAAATTCCCAGGAAGATGAAAATTTGACTGGGACGACGATTTTCCCATTTTTAAAGTCTCGAATCCGAAACTGCGGTTATTTTCACAGATCGACTCGACTTTATACATCGGTTCGATAATCGATGCACGCGTCAATGCGGTACCTATTTTTTACCTCGCTATTGTTTTATTTCACAACGTAACGGCTCGACACCTGACACCGAATTTCGTTTTCGATGAATTCGCTTTGAATATAAGGAATTCAAACAGGCATGCCAGCGAATCGCCTATACTTCTAGCGTATTCGGAATCGAAAATACGCCACTTTTAAATTCCGTCTATCACGCATGCAATAAATATTTAAAGCTATATCGTATGCTTAAAGATCATGTTTTCAACTTGTACGAAAAGTTTGACGGTGTACGAAAATAATTACTTTAGTCTGTAACTTTTTCACATTTGCATTAACAGTTCTGTACATATTCTAATTTTCGCCGCTAAATAAATAATCAGCTTTCTATCGAAATACGAGAATCGCTCGAAAAACAAATCTCATCGTAACCGCAACCGGCATCGAAGGCGTTGGCGGCGAGGGTGCGGTAAGGCGACGTCGTATAGGTATACTTGTATCTACGTACATGTTATGTAGTATTACGTATGGATATCTACAGTTATATACGTGGAAACCTTCATGGAAATTTAATCACCGGCCATCAGACACACGGCGAAGCTATTCGTGAATATAATTCATATATAATTCACGTATCAAAGGCAGCCCTGCTCGTTTTTTGGGCCATCCACCTGGCTATACATATGGTGTTTCACAACTGTGTGACCCGCGAACAACACACACCGAACGTAAACAACACTCTTATAAATCTCATCTCGCCAACAAATCTATCGCTGGCTGTGTTATTTAAATAGCTATAAAATGAAAATGAAGAGTCGACGCGAAAGGGTGTGTTTTAACGACGACACGTGGAAAAAATAAAGAAAATAGTCGTAGGTACAGTAGAACAATCACAACTCGAAATTTAGCATATTCCGATACCACAGGGGGCGCTTAAACGAACTTTGAAATCATGCAGACGTCGATTAATTCATAAATAAACAGTCTGGCTTTTTGGTGGCATAGGCAAAAGCGTTTCATGCCGAAAATTTGTCGATGTATCTACTTACCTTAAACGAAGCCAGGTCATTTACGATGCATACTAAGATGGCTTCTCTGCCCACCGGTACGGTAACGTTAACGATTGGTTCTTCGAATTTCGGTAGATCTCCTGTAATCATAAAACAAAAAGAAAAAAACGAAGAATTAGTGAAATTCGTACTGTCCTTTTTGCACATTTTTTGCCAATCCTTACAAAATAATTTACCCCAACCAGCACTACTCTGGCTGGTGGAAAATCGAAAAAGTTTTAATTTCGGATTACGACGACGCGTACAGCTCCTGGTACATAAAAAAGTCAAAAATTTACGAGCTCTGCGAACTCACGGTGAAACGGGTAAAAAAAAACCAGCGCCAGCCAAACCCCCAGATTCGAGCCCATTTCGTGCACACGTCGCAGCAAACTCGCACACACATACAAAATACTAAAAACAAAACAAAATAAAATAGAAAAAAAAAGGAAGAAAAAACCAAAAAAAAAACTGCTAAGTGCCCAAGGGAGATATCCGGTCCATAGTAAAAATCCCGAACCGACAGTAAACATTATATCAGCATAGTGTATATCCTCCTGAGAGGCCATCGATCAATTAGGCTGCCAGGCGAAAAACCTGACAATGACGAAATTATGTTCACATGGTTTGTCTGTGATGGAATGAAACCTTTTGCGCCAGCCATTTTTAACGCCTATTTTCACCATTTTTTCCACCTCGCACTCTCGCGAATCGCGATCTGCCTGTGTTTGCGGCGAACTTGCACTCACCTTTCGGTTGTTTCGTGTGCCATATCGAGCGTCGTGTCGATTCGATGTCGCCCACCTCTAATGGCTTTTATTGGCCGATAATAACCCGTCATTTTTACACTTTCAGTGGTCCGTATACGCTCGACCAGGTATAGTGTCAATAATATACACGTATTTGCGGGTCTTTTTTTTCTCTCTCTCTCTCTAAAACACCTGTCAGTTTTGCTAAATTTTTAAACAGATTTGAGTCAGTTTGAACTTTTATTTTTTTTCTAATTCTCCGGGATAGAAAAAAGTGGAAAATTTTTTCAGTGTTTCTCACTCTCTTGCGGGTACATTTCGAGCACCACTCACCTCGTACTTTTTTCATGAAACCAAATTCACGACCTGTTAGACACCGAGCTCGCTCAAAATTCACTCTATTACGAATAAAAAATTAATTACACGCCGACCAAGAGCATCGCAGCCTCTGAAAAAGGTCACACTTGTCTCGACACGAGGCGACGCGACGCGACGTAACGAAAAGAGCTGCGAAATTGGCGTTCGCCGATGGCAAAAAACTCACCTGCTTAACGAGTTCGTGATTTATCACGTAATAATCTCGTATATATTAACGCACGTTTCTCGGTTCAACGTGCAAGAGCTTAGGTGTAGCATTTTTCAGCATCATCGGTCGATTGTGTAGGAGATACCTATACGTATGAATACAGTACGACACGAAAATTACAACCGTTCCGGATATCTCACGTTTCTCCACCTGGTGAGGAGAAATTTTTCGATTTTTTTGGTCCCTTCTCTACCTAGATCAATGCCACTACGTGGGAAAAAGACCCATAAAAATTTTCAACTCGATCATTGGGGTGTTTTTCCGGGCGTTGGGTCGAGCTCCAAATCACGCGCAAGCAGGAAATATTTTCCACGAGCGCTGGTGAGATACGCGAAATACCTCAACGCGATCAAAACAACGGATCACTATGAAGGGAGAGGTGATTAATTTCAGTACTATTCGCCAAATGGAATCTATTCTTCGAGATAAACGGAAAATTTATGGATGTTCAAAAATTGGCGAATTTAAAAAAAATTGGCAAGTTTAGAAAAACTGAAAATTTTTGAAAAATTGAGAAATTTTCAGAAATTAAAAAATTTTGAAAAATGAGAAAATTCCAAAATTTAAAAAAATTTTTAAAAAAATTTAAAATGGAAAATCTTTAAAAATTGAAAAATTAGGTATAAATTGCTAAAGTTGAACAAATTCAAAAATTCGGAAATTTTATAAAAATTGTTAGTTCCCCTGTGGTACCTGAAACTTCATTTCTCACTCTCAACCGGTTTTCCCTGTTTGAGGAAACCCTGCATGCAGGGCCGAAAGCTGGCTCACCGAAATTCAAAGCTCTTACCGATAGAACTAAAAACACAACACCTTTTGAGTCACCTTGCCATCTCATTCCAATCTGATGATATTAAGGAAGGTTGTAACTTTCGAGTCACACTGTATAGCTTCACGCTGGAAAAATATTCGCAAAAACGAGCTGCACTCTCGTGGATGCCAGACCACGTGAACGAACAGAATGCACCGTACAAGAGAAAGAATTTCCATCGTAATGATTCTTTAGAAAATGAAACTAGCAGTCGAGCAACGTGAACCTCGTATAGGTATCCCCTCGCTTCGTCTCACGTGCCGGAAAAAAAACAAACCGTAAATCATTCGAACGTCTCTTCACCTCTGTCTTGGTACACGTACCAACGTCGCGTCGAAACGCGGGTTAGTATTTGCGCTATGCAACCTTCTACCCACCAGCTCGCTGTACATAAATCATAAACTAGCCGAAAATTTTTTCCAGCCAAAAAATGCGATGAGAAATATTTCAACATAATAGCAATCTGCACCTCTTCTCTTCTTCTCCCTGCTCGATTATTTGTAGATCCTTATACGCTGGTACGTTTAATTTTGATTTTTAAATACCCGCGAATTTTTTTCACTTTTTTATTCTTTTATTCGTGACGTCCCCCCCTCTCCTCACTCCGTTTCGTTTTGATAACCTTTTTATCACATTTTCACGATATTATTATTATTAAAATTACGTCAAGATTCTGCTTCTGCACGATGAAATATTTCCACTGGAATAAGACTACCCTCGAATTTTGGAGCTAAAATTAGCGCTATAGCTCCTTCACCTGGTCGAACATTCGAGTATGATTTGGCTCATCGTTTCGTCGATGTCGAGTCGAGCAGACTACCGCAATTGAGCTCGTGTACGTGAAAATTCCACTCGTAAAATTCCGATAGAAATTGTGGGCGAATTTTCCACGTATTTGGGTTTCGTTATGCGTGGATGTTTTGCGCCCCCACGCCGTCCTATGGCTACGTATATGTTCGCTTTTTATTTGAGAGGTGTTCTTCGTTGAAATTAACTCTTGTCTCGAATGTTTTCGAATTCCGACGAGTTTTCATTTTTTTTCTACATATAGGTATGTATTGGTGCCCAGTTCAATACAGCATAGGTGTAGTGGGTATTAAGTTTTCGATACGACGATGGAGATTTAACGTTTTGAAGCAGTGAACTGTGAATAAACGAGGAGGAAGGGTTGAGTATTTATACGAATAATCACGTATCTAAGTGCGTATTAAATTGGTCGATGACCAGTTGATGATGCTTCACTTTCGAAGGAATGAAAAAATTAAATTAAATTCTATTTTTGACTCGTTAAAAACAATGCAATTTTTTAGAGTCGAAATATTTATTTTTCAATATTTATCGAGAAAAATTGTAGTCGTAAAAAATTACCTAAAATGAAAACAACAACATGCGATACTCCCCTCTCTCATTTCCACTCATTTCACATGTACACGTAACATCGTCCGACAGTTTGTAAAAAAAAATCCACGAAAAAAACAACCGAACATCCAAGTTATGGCTTAGAATAATAAAAAAGGTTCAACATGAAGCTTAAACGAAAGCTGCTTTTTTTTTGAATCTCAGTTGATAAGCTTTTTTACCTTTCTTTCTTTCTAATTGAATATGTTTATTTAAATACGATTTTTTTTTTGTCGAGCGAGCATTTTTATTCGGTCGCTATGAAAGTATAGCGGTAGGTATGAATAGGAGGGGTAAAGGAATAAATGAACTTTGGCGGATTTAAGTTGGACGCGCAGAAGTGGTGGTGCGGGAGAAAGGAGGGATGTTGGGTAATTGATATACGAGCAAATGTACACAGTATAAGACACATAATCGCTCATAATACTGCTCAAAAATACATCCATACAGGTGAATTGGAAAAGTAACAATTCTCGTGTACCTGAAGCAGGATCTCGATGGAGTATTTAAAATCGTATACTTGGCGCTGGAAAAAGGGACGAGGACGATACGTATGGATCATATAATGATAATTAATAACCGTAATTAAAGTAGCATTTACTTACACACAGGCAAAACCATTCGAGAATATGTGCAGTTGTGCACACATCATCGACGCAGATAAAGAATAAACCATAAAGCATGAAAGAAGAGAAGGGAGGCCAGGGGGGATAATTCGAATAATGCGATTTTCGTTCGGGGAATCAAATACATACAACGCGACGACGACGATATAGAGCGAACGGAACGATGCGGCAAAATTGATTCACGACCGAAAGTAAAAGCTGAGTGCGGATGGGTCGGAGGGCGAGCCCAACGAACGTTCTCCTTTTTCTGTACTTCTCGTTATCAGTTCGAGCGTGAAAAACACAAATAACGCGAATGTAAAAAGAAAACATTAGTCGAATTAGCGAGCTGCCTTTTGCCATTTTCTCCATCTTTCAGAACTGTATTCGCCCAGGCACAGGCTTCGACGAATCGTCGCACGTAAAAACCGGAACACGACGTTAACGAGTTGGAAATAAAAAAATTTAATGTAAAAGAAAAAAGGCAAAAATGGCAGAGAGGATGTCGAAATGGGAAAAATATGCGTAAAAATCGACGTTATACATTTGTACCTACCGTAGGTACGGTTCGCATCGCCCGAGCTGGCTGGGTGATTATTAATCCACGAGTATCGAGGTGGCGTTGTCGGTGATCACGGTTTGTTATTTCGCTCTTTTTTCATTTTTTCGGCCCTAGCAGGTGGAAGAAGAGGGAGCGGGGAGAGATGAGATTTTTCGCTCCGATGCATTCGTGTCTCGTTAGGTCTAAAACGATGGTTAATTTTTTACGTAGACTCGAGGATGAATTTTTGATTATACAAGGATGGACGCGTTTTAGAACTAAAATATTTACCTGTTTCCTTATTAGCATAATTTTTTTTTCGAACCCTGATTCGGAAACAATTTCCTGAAATTGGACGAGTATTAATTTTGCGAACCTATTTTATCAAAGTTCTGCTTGAAACAGATTTTTTTCAGATGGAAGTGATTTCTTTTTCGGACTTGACCTGTTTTTTTCAGCTTGATAAACCTTGGAAATCCTCTGTATCTTTCCTCCCATTTTCATTGGATTGGGCCAAACAAAAATGTCGTGGATTGGATGATTTCTTTAGACTTGGATATTCTGCCATTTTTGTTCAGTTGAAATAAGCCTCGGAGACTCTCAGTAAGGCTACTATACAATATAAGTGGAACTGGCCGCCATTTTGGATGCAAAAAGAAAATTGAAAAAAATGATCAGTAAGGTGAAATTTTTGAACAGAAATAGAAAGAATAGTTCAATAATGGACTCATTTTCAAATTTCACTCAATTTGGTACGGTTTTGACATCTTTATAAAAAAACAAAAAATACCAAAATCAGCGAGATTTTTTTCTAATGAAACTGAAAAAAGTAGGTACCATTCGAAAGGTCTTTTAATTCTCTTTCGTAAATGTCATTACAAAAAATTTCAAAAAATGATTACTTTTTGAGTTATTTGCAGAGAAAACTAGCCTTATTCCCCATTTGATTCTGTAGTGAACTGCTGCTTCTTGCACCCAAAATGGCGGTCAGTTCCACCTATATTGTATAGTGGCCTTACTCTCAGAAATGTAATATAGCCAAATCAAACTGACTCTAAATGTGCTTAAAAGAAAAAGAAGAAAAAATTCAAAATAATTTTTCAAAATTTTAAAAAAGTGAATTTTTTACAAAACCATTTTCTAAAACATTTTTTACCATTTTTTTCAATCTGAAAAAACTTTGAAATTTTTTTAAGATGAATTTTCACTGAATAGGTAAGTATTTTTTGAAAAATAATCAAAAAAAAATAAGAAATCCATTTTTTTTTACAGGTAACTTTTTGATAATTTCTCACTGGAGATTTTTTTGAAATTTTTTGATAATTTTTCATCAAAAAATATTTTCTTGAAAATTTATTGAAAAAAAATTCTTACTCAATCAACATATCATTTTTACAGAATTTTTTATCTGAATGGAATTCTTTACAATTTTTTTTTGAAAATTTTTCAGAAAAAAAATGATAGCTAACTATTCACAGAGAAATTATGCAAATTTTCTTCACAAAAAAAAATTTGAGAATTTTTCGTAAAAATTTTTCAGGAAAAATTTTTTGAAACTTTTTTCAAATTTTTATAAAATTTAAAGATCATATTTTAGAAATAAATTTTTCCAAAAATTTTCAAGACATTTTTTTGATAATTCTCAACGAACAATTTTTTTCAAGCATTTTTCTAAAAAGAATTAAATCATAAATTTTTTTCATGAAATTTTTTTGATGATTTTTTCCGAATTTTTCCAGAATTTTTCACAGAAAAATTTGTTGAAAATTTTTAAAAATAATTTTGTGCTCTTGAAATTTTTTTTTTGCAAATTTCATTTGCTCTTTTGGTAAATCTTCAAACCGCGAACCTCGAATTCGTACACAAACTTAAATCACAAGCACCATTCAATTCACCTTTTCTGTCACCCCCTGCCTCTCGTATCACTTCAAAACCAA
Organism: Paracoccus marginatus; assembly: GCA_900065295.1. NCBI lineage: Eukaryota > Metazoa > Arthropoda > Insecta > Hemiptera > Pseudococcidae > Paracoccus > Paracoccus marginatus. The sequence continues at coordinate 12,689 of FIZT01004499.1, forward strand.
AACCCACAGCGCAGCGTATTTAATGGCGAAAAGGCCGGCATAAAAATCTCATATCTTACTTCCGAGTCGTTAATCTGCTCATTACTGCGGAAAGAAAGGCCAATTCCGCAGCGTTTACTCTGCCCTCGCAGCAAACATCACGCTGGCTATATACCATAACGAAAGATTCACCCCAAATTGCAATCTTCAGCTTCGCCTCGATTCTTTATTCGTTTTCGAGGCTAAATCGCGTACAAATTTGATACACGTTTTCGCACCCTCGTTCGGTCTACTCCCGCTGTCGTCGTCTTCGTTTCTCGTACCTATTCAATTATTCCGGTAATGCTGGAAAATACGTTAAATTTGGCGGCCACCGTGCCTTATTTGTAAATTATATTCCGACAAGGGGAAAAAAAACTCGTCCGCGTTCGTAATGATTTTAATGCGCAACACGGGAATTTTTAAAATAGAACGAACGATCTTTTTCGCGCTACGAGCGAAGGAAAAAAAGCACCCGAGCACCTTATATGTATGTAGCATAGCCATGCGATCGGATAGCGAGCAAAAAAAAAAAAAAAATACTAGCTTATACGTGTGTATATCTCTGGACGGTGGATAGAGCGATGAAGAGAGCGAGGGGGTGGTAAAAAGTGCGAACCGAAAGCTACGTAAAATGATAAATGACGAACGTTATACCCATTTATAGGTGGAATAAGGACGCGCGTTTGTATTATAACGCAGCACCCTAACTCCGGCACCCCACTCAAAACTGCCCAACAAACCGTGAAAAAGCTGAACTTTTACAATAGACTTTCGTTGCTATAATATTATGTATCAAATGACACTCGGGAATTCAACAGAGAGCGAAAAAAACTCTTCGTTATTTGTACATACATATAAGGCCCATATAGTCTACCGGCATATCGGAACTGCGGAGACTGACGGAGGAGGTGGGAGGAGGGCAGGATAACCCTCGCGTACACACGACGCGCAACGCCGTTAAAAATAATAGTTGGTCATGTAACGACTCTCCGAGGAGAAGAAAATTCCAACTGTGGGTCCTGCCTTTGGCCTTTCACATAATATGCCAAACAACATATGCAGTAGGTGCCTCGTACATCTTGGTTCAACTTTCTCAGCCCTTCTGATTGCGAGCTATAGATGTATAAGTAAGTATCTGAAAATATGGGCAGGATTACTCGTCTAGAGAGTGTCGAAGACGGCATACAGGGTGTCCTGTTTCGATGAGAACTCCGTTTACTCGTTGATTATGCAATACTTGTGACACAGAGTCCATGTAGATATGCTCATCTACCTTCTGGATTGAAGGGGCAACATTCTCCCAGCTCAAACCACAATTTTTCATCATTTAAGGTTTTCCTGGTCCCTAATTCAAGTACTTTTTTCTGGCCCTGCTTATCAAATAAGATCAGCCCCTTTGCTACTCCTTCTTACGAAATCCTTAGGGTTGGACTGTAGAAAATGGAAATGATGGTCTTGTACACTATAAGGTAGAAAGAGCAGCTTCTCTTTCCTTCTTTTGAAAAATTCTTTAAATCAATCTGTCTATGGGAGATGAAACTCATATGAGAGGATACCTACAGCAGTGTTAGAACAAGTCAGAGCAGCCCCCTTACTCGTTTTGCCCCATTTTTTTGGAAAAATCTATAGGAAAAACTGTGGAAATAGCAGCATCACTCCGTCACAGATTATAAAGAAAATAAGAATTAAAAGCAGAATATGGGTGCCCCTTCAATCAGAAGAATAGGCAAACATATTAACATGGACTCAGTATAAGTTGCATAACTTCAGATTGGAAGGAGTTTCTCCTCATGATGGGACACCCTGTATACTCGTATTTTTCCTACCGTAGCCAAATTAATTTCCAAACCTTTCACGAGGCTAGAACAAAAAAAAAATGGCTACGAGAAAGCAGCGGTCTAAAGAAAGTGAAACTTAGAACTACAGGTTTTTAAGTCATCCGGTCATTAGACGAAGGCGTTTTGGGAACTAAGCCGAGTCAGCGAAAATCTGGCTCGTCGGTCGTCTGCTGCTGCACGTGATGCCTACCATGCGAAGGCAACAGGCAGGCGCGGAGGCCGGGGTAATTCTGTCATTTAGATAATCTGCGCTCAGCGTTGTGCGACGGTAATCTGGCTTTTAAAAAAGTGATAGTAATACACTAACGGGTATACTATACCGTTCGGGCCTATAGCCGGTAAAAAGGAAGGAAAAGTATGAAAAGATTAGGCTGGCTTTTATTTTATGTTGAGCCACTTGACCATCATAAAGGACTTTAACAGCCTGCTCGTCTACGTGGCCTGGCGATGCGACCACGACCGGAGAAAAAGAGAAAAAATACACCACCGTACGTAATCACGAAGAGACACAGGATGCAGGACGCGGGCAGTTAGAACCGATTTAACGACGCCAAGCCTCATTATGCCCTTTATGCGTTCCCTGCGCCCATCAGCTGGACCAGCACATACCGCAATCCGACTTATTGCTCGTTGATGGCCGCCTGTCCATGCCCCTTCGATCTCTCCCACCGGTCCGAGCCGCAGGTTATCTCTTCTGTATGTACTTACGACGTACTACGTACCTACGTAACTATCTTTTTTTGTGTACGTCTACGACCATCTATACGTATAGGTACGTAGCTAGGTACGTCTACGTAGATGCCAGGGCACACTGTGCTGGTTTTTATTTCGTTTTATTACTTGTATGTACTACAACACTGCGACGAAGAAACATGCTGCAGCACGCGACGTGCATGTTTTTAAAGTGCCCCTTTCGCATTATTAAAGCGAGATTTTCTTTCGCCAGCGAGTCGCATCGGTGTACCTATACGTATATATGGGATACGTAGCGTAGTCTTTCTCCGTGCTTACGCGCCCCCTCCCTTCCTCTTCCCCGTCGAATGCCGATACGCACGTACTTTCTTCACCTTATGGCACCTGCTCGGAAAATCTCTGTGGTCGGCGTGCTGACATCGTGTCGTATTATTTTTTTTCTCGCACGAACGCACTCGTCTCGGCGAAGACGGTTTTGCTTTACCTGTCCGGTCATTTGGATTCATCTCTTTGCCCCAAAAATTTTTCAACTCGACGAAATCGTGTTTTTATTGCTCTCCAGTCTGGAAAACGTGAACGCTGTGTATGTATGTATGTATGTAGGGTGTCCCAATCGACGTTATGCATATTTTTTCTAGATACTGAAATAACCAGAGTACATCAATGCGAAATGATTTGCTGTCGTGGCAATTTGAAGAACAATTTCACGTGCCTAAAAATTAGAATGCTTCAATAATTTTTAAAAAAAAAAAAACAAAAACTTTGAGTTTTTCAATTTTTCTCAATTTTCAATCAATTCATCTTTAAAATTTCATTTTCAAAAAACATTTTCAAAAGTTTTTCAATTATTATAGCTTTTAGGGAGTCGATTCTTCAGAATTTTTGAAATTGAGAATTTTTGAAATTTTAGTGAAAAATTGACAAATTAGAAAATTGAAAAATTTTGGTAAATTGACAAAAAATTTAATTTTGAAAAATTAAAGAATTTCAGGAAAATTGACAAATTTCAAGAAATCGACAAATTTCAAAAAATTGACAAAAAATCTAATTTTGAAAAATTGACGAATTTCAGAAAAATTTACAAATTTTGAGAAAATGACAAACTTTGAAAAACGACAAATTTTGTAAAATTGGCCAAATTTGGAAAAATGGCAAATTTTGGAAAATTCACAAGTTTGGAAAGTTTTCCAAAACTTTGAGTGATTGGAAAAAATCGTTTCAACTGATTCCTTTCAAAAACCAGTCTTTAAAATCCTATTTAAGAAATGCGATTTTTGGAATTTTTAGACGCTTTAAAAATAGTCGATTTTTTTCCGTTTCATACGTCAAATTTCAAACCTTTTCCTCCCATTAAGAACTACGAGCGATGAAACCACATCGACCTTGAAGGAACGATATAAATAAACTCGAGAAGGCATTCAATCGGCATCGTTTTGTGTCGCGAGACGAGCCGCAATTTGCACTACTTACACAGAAAAAAGAAGTCAAAAAGTCTATTCTCGACACGCGACCGTCGTCATCGACGACGAGAACAAAAGCGTCCAACGAAAAATGTCTACGCGAGAGAGAACGAAAAATAGGAAAACGTTTGGCCGCTGGCAAATCGCGTCGCGAAGAAACTAATTATTTGTTCTGAGAACGAATCTCATCGGAGCAGATATTATTTGTTAAAATCTGCATAGAGAAGAGCTGAGAGAGGTCCAGGACGATACGACTTTAGATGGCAGGCGAGGATTAGGTAAAAGAAGGAAGTGCGGTTTGTAAATTATTCTTGTCACGAAGGTAAAAGAATAAAAGAAAAAATTATAGTAACGAAGTTTTTTTATCATTTTATTTTTTCCTCTCAATGAAGTACCTACGTAAACCGCACGATCAAAGCTTGTAAATTATGCGAAAGTTATATTAGAAAAAAAAAAAAAAACAAGAGGAAGGTTAAAGTACGATGTCTTTTTATTTTCTTCTTCGAGCATTCCTGCATCTCAGTGTGCGTACGATTTGTGAAATAATGCTCGAGATTTATCGCAGTCTGAATTTTAAAAGCCTGCATTAACAATCAATTAAAACTTCTAGTGGAAAGTTCTTTGGAAAAAGATTAAAGGTTGCCTTTTACTTTTTTAATTCAATCAAATCATCAGAAAAGTGTAAAACGCTTTTAAAAGCTGACGTCGAAAGCTTATCCGACCGCATCGAACTAAATTATTTACTTAGTTATTTAATATGCAAACGTTCGTTAATTAATTTTAGAACTTTTTACACGACGTCGTCGTCGCCGAGCAGAGCCGAAAGCAAGGTGTAAGCGTACCTATGTCTCCTCCCCGGCCACCATCGCGCCGCCGATGACTCGGTAATTTATACCTAAAGTGCGAGAGAGGAGAAAAAAACGCACGTCGAGGGCTTTCTCTTCGCGCGAATAAGAAAATGCTAAAGGTAGAGTAAGTTTTTGGATGGTGAATGTACAATCTGGTAGGCCGGCGTCACTCGAGCTGCCGCGGTTCTTCCGTGATGTTTTTAAAATTCAAAAAGCTTAACTCGACCTGTCTCTTGTACGCCCTTAGGATGTTGTTTCGGGAAACGACGACTTGATGGACCGTGGCCGGTCTAACATAAAATAACCATTATCGAAAATAAAATCACGATTCGGCGGCTACGTTGCCTATTGACCTTTCCTATAAAGATAATTGTAGCGGGCCGTTTTCTTTAATAGTTTTTACTTTTTTCCGAGCCCAGTTTCCTGATAAACCTTACCACCGCATCGAGTCCATACTGATTTTCTGCACGAAAATGCATGATATACCTACTCGTAAATCAGAATTTCACCCTCAGAGCTTATTTAGCATATAAAAATTCGAGCTCCTTTTTTTTACACCTGCACCAGCGGTTTTTTTAACTTCCATGCCTGTGGTTTCCTCTTCTTCTCTCGTAGCACGTTACGTACGAATGAAATTATGACGAGAAGAAAGATAACAGCGGTTAATTAGCATTTCAGTGTCGAGCACTTTTTAACGCCATTTTACACACTTCTATTCCCAGCACGATTTCTACATTAACATCGTTCTCTTAATTCAGATTTATTAAACGAGCGAATATAAATTTAGCGGCGTGAAAAAGGCAAGAAAACGGTGCGCTTTTTTTTCCACCTTGTACCGGTAATTTGTTTTAAATTGTCGCTAATTAACGCGTCTTTGTTGGCGGAACGGGCGCGAAAGAGAATGGTGGGGCAGGGTCGACTGCAATCCTGGTAAATATAGCCTTTTGCCTGGCCGGCCAAGTGCACCGTACTAACCGCAAATCAAAACCAAGGGATTACCCATATTAGCCAACGTGTAAGGTATAATTTTTGCAGCTGCGAAGTGACGCCTTGGCTATACCTTTTTGACTTTTGCAAAAAATTGAATCCTGAAGGAAATTGGGCGACAGAAAATTCTAGTCCAAAACAAATCAAAAAATACTTCCCGAGGAGAGAGTGAGAGAGAGGAGAGGGGCTCGAAAATATCTTCTATAAAATGGATTTTTCACATAATTTTCACAACAAATGAAAACATACACGAGCTGTGTAATTTTCATTTCATATTTTCACCAACAACGGGAAGAAGGAACGACTGGACTGGCCCTATTTTTCGTACAAAGTGGACAGCTCGAAAATTACGATACTTCCATATTACTCGTATTTATGAGTACAACGCTCCGCATTGAAATTCCTCTCCCTTGTCGTTTCCTTTCATACGTGTTTTTTTTTCCAAAAAAATGATAGAGGGGCAGAGAGAGAAAAGATCAGATATTTATATATTGCTTACCCCTGCTTATTTCCCCACGCTCGCTGGTCGTAGGTACATAGTACATACATACGTAGGTACATAAGTGCCGTATATTAAAGTTGAAAAAAATATGCCCGGTGTGCGTAACATTATTCGTTTTTTTGAATTTAATGTCCTTGCTCCCCTTATTGAAGTAAAAAAAAAATACATACATACGGGGTGATTCACATAAAATATAGTTCCTTTAAACGGTTAAATAGGCTACCTGTGTAATGCGAAAGCATATCAGGGAGCGAGCATCGCCTGCAGATGCAGTAAAACGAAGCATGCCGGAGGAAAATTATGGGACGGACGAGAAAACTGATGTTTGCGAAGAGATTGGATTTTATCAAAAAGTCGAGGTTAAAGTCAAATACATTTTTCCGACTTATTGAAGGAAGGAAGGAAAATTGATTTTTTTTATAATTATTGACCAAAAAAAAATTTTCTTTGAACAAACTGCATTGAACAAAATTTTGGATTTTTGAAAATTTATTAAGCACTTCAATTTTTCAGAATTAAATTTTTGAAACATTTTTCAACTTCCATTTTTTTCAGATTATCTTCAATTACAATTTTCCATTTTTTTGAATTTTTTCACCAACAGATTATTTATATGTATTCGAATTGAAATTTTTCCATTTAAAATTTTTCAAAAATGGAATTTTTAAAATTTTTTCCAAAATTGAGTGCTTGGTATTTTATTTTATTTTATTTTATTTTTGTTACAATAGATCAAAATTTTTTTCAAACTTACACATTTTTTCAGCTACTTCATTTTTTTTTTGTCAAAATGATCAGATCATTGACCGCCAAAATTTGATGAAAATATGTTGATGCCTAAATATTGATTGCAGAATGCAAATTTCACAACCAGTGACCCAATCAGCACAAAAAAAAAATTATAAAATTCAGAAATTCTGGAGGAAAAACCTAAAGGGAATTGAAGTTTTAAAAATTCTTCTTAAAAAATGCATAAAAATTTTATTTTGAAGAAAATGTTGTGAACTTCAATTTGATTTGGTTTGGAAGTAAGTACATTAGGGTGGAGTGAAATAAAAAACATATGTACCTTGGATTTCGACCAAATTCGGTGGGATAGTTTATTTTGAGTGGGGGACATCCCAAAAAAATTTTGAGCTCCCTAGGTGCAAAGGGAGGGGAGCAGGAGGTCCCCAAAGTGCACCTCCTTTTGAAAAAAACACTGTTTTTTGTGTTTTTTAGCCAGTCAAAATGGTGTGGAAAACTCTTATTCGCGC
>FIZT01004523.1:0-10198 GCA_900065295.1 Paracoccus marginatus
TAAAAAGCACAAAAAACAGCGTTTTTTCAAAAGGAGGTGCACTTTGGGGACCTCCTGCTCCCCTCCCTTTGCACTTATGGAGCTCAAAATTTTTTTGGGATGTCCCCCACTCAAAGTTAACTACCCCACCGAATTTGGTCAAAATCCAAGATATGGTTTTTATTTCACTCCACCCTAATCTATGTAGGTAATAGGTATATCTTATCATTTCATCGGTCACAATATACTTACAGATAATTTCGATGAAAAAAATATATACGTGTATAAAAATTTTAAAAATCCATTTCCATCCTTCGTCCTCTCTAATGAACACCGCACTGCGAGCCAATATCTATCACATTATTTTCGCAACCTATCCGGTCGATCCCACGCCTATAGGTGTTTTTTTGCCATACGAACTAAGTAAGTAGTTGAAAGGTGAAAAGAATCGGCGCGTTAACCAGATGCTTATCCGAAAGATGCGAGAGGAGGGAAAAAAAACGTTACGATGAAATAGGTACGTATTTTAGGCGATCAACTTGATGAAAATGATGAAAAAGGGTCAAATTTCTTTTTATTAAAGCTTAGCAAGGTGTGACTAGACCTTTTCATTAAATTTACACTAACGCGATCTGGATTCGTCGTCTCGTCCGAACAGACCGAATTAGGATTTAGACTCCCTGGGTACGTTGTGCGTGGTACACGATGCCGGTATCATGGTCTATCTTTTTATTGAAAGAAAATAATAGCGGAGAAAAAAATCTTATTTTATAACGCAGCCTCTTTTTATATACTCGTCATATATAAAGAGCGAAATCTTAGCCATTGTCCATTTTTAATAGAACGTAAACAATGCCTTTTTATTCCTTTATTCGAGCCACCTCATATGGGGCAGACATACATCATAAATGCTGCTCCATAATACAGTCCGTCAACCTAGATAATCTCGCAGTGCATTTTCGCATCGAACAATGACCAAAATGTCAAAGTCGCTCTATTAAATCGTCTTCGTATGTTCGTATAACATCGTGTAAGAGAATTAACTTTACTTAACAAAACTCCCCCTTGAAAAAAAAGAAAAAATTATCACATTGTAAAAAAAATTCACCTGACTGGTGATATGAGATCGCGCGTATGGTAACGGTTATATGAAGAATGATACCATAGCATAGATATGCCTACATACGTATTTCAAATATACGGACGAATACGATTTGGAAATGCAATTAAAACGTGTGACGCGGGCATCGCGTCGTGTATCACGAGAAACGTGTACCTAAGCTACACATTTCGCTATAATCAAAAAGTAAAAAAAAGGTTTTCGAATCAAACAGCAACTAATGCCGAGCGAGCCGAGCCAAAAGAGGGAAAAAAGAAGTAAAAAAAAAGGTTACCTACGATATGAATCGATCTAACAAGGGAAAGTTAACTTGTTTTTATTTTTTTCCATGCATAAAACGAATTCAGCGAATGGTACAGGTGGTACGACGAACGTAGTGACCTTTTTTTATACGTACGCTGAAGGGTTTACAGGGAGCGGCTGGACAGGGGCTACCACAATCGAACAGTCTCGCGTGTTTCGGCCAAATTACCTCGTCCTGTCCATAAAACTAAATGGTTTTTGTACCACCCAGTACCATTTCACCTACGCGGTACTTTTTATTACCCGCGATTATGACGTGGTTACTAATCAAAGGCGAAATTTTGTACCGGGCGAACGGGACGCCACAAGGCTAATACCGTACCGCAAGGCAAATGAAACAAATGCCGAATATTTTTATTGATTGCCGAGCCCGTCTAAATGGGAGCTTCGTTCTTTTGTATTAGAGTCATTCGATGCCTTGATGATTTCTGCTGATTTCGCCTCGTGAAGTACCCGGCTATAGGTATACCTAAATGCAAGTCGAAATATACTCGAATGAAACACGAACCTCCTTATTTTGTGCATTTATTACGTAGTTATTCGTTCGTTTCTCGTGAGCAGTCAATTTGTAAATTTTTAATCACCGGTGTCGCCAGTCCGCACAACGGTTTCTGTCACTTTATGAAAAATGTAATCCATTAGCCTGGATATTCGGACTATCTAACGGCGGTTAATAAACTTTTATTTATGGTGACACGATTTCATTTATTCTTTTCGTCGTCGTGCATTCGAAAGCGTACTTGATAGTGGTTTTTTCGACGCTTTTTCCAAAAACAACAGCGCTGCAACGAAATAAATCTTTGGAACGAGAGGTACTATAATAGCCAACATTCGTACGATTTTCTGTACCGAAGTTATCGAGTGTTTATTTTTAGTTTCTTAAAAGGCCAATGCGTCATACTTTAGGAGCATTTTTAATTACAAGTTCTGAGGAATTTTTACCGCAGCCATGGATTACCTTCCCCACTGAGAATTTTTCAGATGCGAATATACGAGGAGAATGAAGATTCTTTCCCTGAACTGACCAAAACGATGTCAAAAATGATGAAAAAAATCATAATTTTCGCTCTAGTACGATTTACAAAGATTAAATAGGCATAAAAATACAGTTGAGAGAAAACTGGTAAATTAACTATGAAAAATCGATTAATCAAAATCGAAAAAAAAACAAACAAAACCAGATCACAAAAAACTAGATAAACTGAAAAATCAAAAAATCTAAATCACGAAAAAATCGTCCACTCAACCTCCTCGTAAAACAAAACGGAGAAAAAATTAATTTTAAAAAAATCAAACAACTGAACCTTCCAAAAAAATCAGGGCTGCTGAACCAATACCAAACCGAAACCAGAAACTGCTTAAAACCGAATCAAAATCGATACTGGTACCGAAACCGGAACCGAAACCAACATGATCGGAACCGATACCGAACCGAAACCAGTACCAAAATACAAAAAAAAAACGGAACCGAACGCGGTACCGAATCAAATTCGTTTCGGTATCGGTTCGCTTTATTATCAATAATAATAACGTCATAATTTTTTTTTTGAGAAAAACAACATTTTTTTTAGATATTGGGATAGTTTTCAAAGAATACAACACAAAATATCCTTATCACTGGTTGCCTGTCTTCGATATTTCAGGTGCTCTAAATTTTTGAGTCCCCCTAGCTCCCCCTATGAAGAGATACGAATTTGTAGGTGATAACTTTTTTGTAGCTCTTGACGAGAACTACAATTTCCATCCAGTTTTTCAAAATTCTCAAAAAACGATTTTTTGGGAACCAAAATAAAAACCAAAATCGAAACCAGTACCGAAATACCAAACCCAAAACCGATATCGGAACTGGAACCGAAAAAGTAAGAACCTAAACCTAACCGGAACCAGTGCCAAAATACCAAAACTGGTACCAATACCCTGAAAAAAATATCAAAAATTATTTTCTGATGAAAAAATTCGCACAGCGTCTTCAATAATTCAAAATTTGTAACTTTTAATCAATAATTTATTCTAAAATTATTTTTGCAAAATTTTAAGACCCCAAGTTTACTGGCGCATTCTAAACAAAACTTTACTGATCATTTTGACAAAAGCACTGCCCCCCCCCCCCCAAAAAAAAAAAAACATTATTAACGATCGAGAAAATGTCAATACGTTGAATTTTACATGCTCGTTAATTTTTCATATTCAAGGTACCTCCTCTCAAACATACGTATGGTAAAACCGATCGAATATTTTCAACCTCGAGACGAATTACATATGCCCAAACGAGCGTAAAATTGAATAGAAATTTTCGCAGGACTACGAAAAGTTGACGAAGAATATCTGACTAATTTATGAACACTGGTGTCCTTGAATCGAGCCAAGTTCAATGTTTTATCCTGGCATTTTGCATGAGAATAAATCTGAAAATGACGAGCTTCGGTTGCCGAGTCGACAACCGAGACCCTGTACAGTGTACACGTTAAGTAAGTACACCGAAAAAAGATTTATTAAAACAAGACGAGCTTGTTATAGATTCATAAAGACCATAAATTTGGTAGGTAACGCTATCGGTCAAAATCTTACATTCGCTTGAGATACCCATAGCGAATAATGATCAACACCGAGATAGGTACCATTCGTTCGATAAATATTCGCGAACGCAAAAATAAGTATTTATAATGAAAAGTTATAATTCTTTTTTATTATAGAAATAATAACGAGTTTTGTAATTAATTAGCGAAACAGTGACAACGGCAACAAGTCGTTATAATAAAAGAGTGTCTTTATTGTTATGAAGTTAGCAGCGCTCTTTCTTAAATAACGTTATTACACTCAAACTACTAAAACAGATTTACCGGCGAGTTTCCGCGCTACGCAGAGCGCAGCACTTTACAGTCGCTTAGTTCACCACCAAATTGCTTATGCTAATTTCGTTTATTTTTGCGTGCTTTTTTTCTCTTCTGATTTTCCTCGTAAAGATTTTCTTCTAATTACGTGAATTTGATCGCGTTGCTCCTACTGTGTTCTTTTCTTCTTCCTTTTCTCCTTTAATTTTTTTTTTTTTTGACGCAGCGTACGATTTTTAAGAAGTAGAAATTACGATGAAAGTACGAGGAGATGAAATTTTGTCATTAGTAAGTATGAAACGCATTTTTTTTTCAATAGACCAAGTAATATTGACTAAAAATCAAGATTCATTTTTTTCATTAGATTTAACAATAAAAAAAATAAAAATAAAAAAATGACAGAAGTAGGTAGGTAACCAAAAATCATGTCCTAAAATTTAAAAAAAATAAAATAAAAACATTTTGATATTTTTTCAATCGAAAAAATATTAAAAGTAATGTTTCCAGATTTTCACATCTTAAAAATAATTTATGAATCGCATTTTACCAAATTGGAAAATATCCAACAGCTTATGGAAAACTGGTGGCAAAAATTCATACGTACGATGTGTGGTGAATCAATTTGATTACGTTTAGAAACAGAATTTTGGTTGAATAATTTAAAAAAAAAAAATTAAATAATCATTTCAAGAAACATATTAAAAAACCAAACAATCTTGCGAAGAAAAAGAACTTTCTTGCTCCTTCTACATTGTAACAAAACGTACCTGAACCTTGGCGTTAAATAAATTGCCTATATAGTTCGCCTGAAACCTGAAATTATTCGTGTTCAATAAATTGCATACGTAAAACCCCTGAAATCACGACACCTCTCATATAGATGACGAATAATTTTAATTTTTCCAATTTTTTTGCTGTGTTCATCGAAAATTTTGACCATTCCAATGCAAAAATAAAATTATCAATTTTTAAAACAAAAATTCGAAAAAACTAAACGGGGGAAAAATGCAAGATTTATAAGTTTTTCAAATAAAAAAAAAAACTTCTACGACGAATGAAAAGCTGTTGATAAAATTTGGCAACCTTGCAAAATGTGTAAAAGTGGAATGAAAAATTTCGCAGTCGCACCGAAAGGTAAGTACATTAATTATGGACGAAGTTAGGCAGTTAAGAATTGGGTAAACGACTTCATAAATTTCTTTTAAACGACTACACCGAGAGTTTCGGTATTGAAAAATCTTATTCGCAAAAAGGAAAAAAAAAATAGAAGCACATACGTATAGGATAAAAATGAAGGCAGGAAAAAAGAACGAAGAGTAGCCGGTCGAGGAAAAAAGTTAGTCGAGAACGAGAGAGAGAGAGAAAAAAAAGACGACAAGTTCACATTCTGTATCCGCAAAAAAGGACTATCGACAGATTTCCGAAGTACGTAGTGGGCGGCCATCTTGTTTCTTATGGGCGCGCGGGTTGTATACGAAACGAGCTAAAAGTGTATATGTGTTGTTTGGACATCGAAAGAGGGAGTTTAAAAGGGTGTTCGAACTGACGTCACATGCGCGCTCTAAACCCTCCCTCTGACCACCCTTTTCTAGTGGTCAAAAAAGCGTCCCCTTGGCAACATCTTGTGTACCTTCCCCCGTTCATCTCGCTTTTCTAACTTTAAACACGATCACACGCTTTGCCCGAGATAAGGGATTCTAAAGAAAAAGGGTCTTTTCAAATCCCCATGCGGATCTTTTCCTTACGTAGTAAAATGGATTTAAGTTTGATGGCTCAGGGAATTCTATAAGTTTTCTTCTTCGCTATCCTTTGCTTTTTTAATGTATTTCGCCTCCTTCTTACTTTCGCCTTCGCCGCCGCCGCCGACGACGCCGCTCGGCCCCGCTTTCGCCGACGTCTCGTATTTCTTCACGCACTCCGCCACTCTTCGCCTCTAGCCAACTTTTGTTCTTCGCATAAAAACTACCCCCAAAGACTATTTCTCCAACCTATACTTTGCTCTATGGACCGAAAATTCAAGAAGCTGGGGTCTATCCTCGTTATTTATGTTTTATTTTTATATGTCCCCTTTTCCCTCGTTTTCTTTTCGCCGCATTTCTCTCTGTCTCCTTTCATGTACGAGTATTGCTTTTATATATATACATAAAAAAAAAAAAAAAATAGAAAGGAAAAAACGGAAAATGGCTTTTCTTTTCTTTTCCAATCATGCTAAGGAAAACACAAACTCAAAAATACACCCTCGCGACTCTTTCCAATTCCAAATCCTTCGTTTATAACACACACGTGTTACCGCTAAAAACTTTTTCCAATGGTTGACGTTTTTCTTATTTTTTTCTCTCTTCTTTTTTATACATATACTTTCCTTTTTATTCTTTCAATACCGACATTTTTTTCCAATATTTCATTTTCATCTTTGAATTGAATTAATAAAACTCACCCTCGCAAAAACCCTTCTCTTTTCGATGGAAACCAAAAAATCGCTCGCTTTATCGATTTTTTTTCGACCGAGCTTGTTATGTTCTGAAATTTTCCTTCGACTTCACGTGACAAGAAACTGTATGGCGACTATACGAGTATGCCAATCTTCCACGAAGATGCAACGTTTGAAATAAAACCAGAGTTTTTCTCATTTTGCCAATTTTGTGCGAAAAAATTACATCCTCGTGATATGTGACAGACAACTTGATATCTTGCGACGCCGTATGGGTTGCTTGGCATTTGATTGAAGGAAAATACGGGGATGGTGATGAAGTACGCGATCCGGGTAGGCAACTTATTCGACATTCGCGTTAATCAGAATTCTGGTATCTTTATCGTACTATTGATGGTTCTTTGGATAATTTTTTTCACGAGGAAATTTACCAAAAATGATACGCTCTAAAAAAAACGACCCATTATTTCAAAATTGAAAAAAAAAGAAAAATTATAACTACACCTCTCCAAGAGTGAAAAAAATAATAATTTTAATCGAATTTCTCATTGTACGTTGGAATACGTCATAAGCAAATTTATTTTCCATGGACTTTGGCAATGTGAAAAAAGTAATTAGAGATATTTCAGTTTTAAATCGAATAACAGAATAACGAGGGCGCCTTGCCCCTTTTCTCAACGATTATACCACACCAAATACACCGGTTTTTTAGCTCTCGGGAGATCTCGGAGCATTAGGAGATTTTACTTAATAAATAATTTTAGCAATTTTGTAAAGAAAGCAACTTACATCGATTTCGTGATTTTCTGTTTGACACCTTCTTTGATACTGGAATGATCCATCCTGAAACCAAAAATAACAGATCGAGTCATCAATAACTTGGTAGGTATACCTACCTACGTTAAAAACATCGCAAAAAAAATTTCAAAAAGTTTAATTTAAAAACTTGATCATTTTGCATTTCACACAATCCGCAAAACCGTTCTGTTTTTTAATTTAACTTTTCTGTCCGTTTTGGTTAATTTGGTACAGTGTGACGTTAACAGATGAGCTTTTCATTTTATATTCAGCACGCGGCTTAAATTCTAGTGAATTTGGTTATGTTAAAAACACGTCGAATAGTGTATTTGAAGACAAGGTAAAGCTACTTTTTAGCGAACGTCGACGAGAGTAACCCTAGTAGAATATAAATGCGCTGTATACCATGAAAGGCTGTAGAAAAAAATCTTAAAATAAACTTATGCAATATTAAAAATACTTTTCTTCAAACGTGAACAAACAATTTATCATATTTTATCGTTTAGAAAAGAAAAAAAAAGCCAAAAAGAAATCCCCAAGAAAAGAGGAAAATCAAGAAACAAAAACAACGAAAGTGAAATACTTACATTTCATAAATGTTTTTCTACCAAGTGATCAAGTTGCTTCAAAAGATTTGTGGTTAAGGTTTATTCTCTTTTTTTTTATTATTATTTTTATTTACAGTTTTTACCGAGTATTTTATTTAGAAAATTTTCAAATCGAGTTACCGCATGCTTACAAAGAGTTATCACTTCAAATCTTTAAAAAAAAAAAGCGCACTTCTTTGAAAAAAAAAGTGCTCGAAAAGATCAACAGTGTTTTTAAACTTTTTGAAATGGAAAAAGTTGCTACCGTAATAGCAGACTAATCACCCTATGAAGATACCTAATTACCCCATTTTCGCTCATTTCAAGGCTGAGTGTAAATTCAGATAATGAAAGCAATCGGGGTAAAGAAAACGTCGAGCGGTGTCGAGTTTTCGAGTCGATAAAGAAAAAAGAAAGGAAAAAAAGAAGACGAAAACAAAGTAAAAACACAAAAATATAAGTTAGGGTAGGAAATATGTAAATAAGATTCAACTTTTCCGGTAAATGACTTTCTTTTTGTACGTCTTGCCCCTCTTCGCTTCGCAACATCTATATCGGCACTACTCATTATTCCTCTTATTTTTCTTTCCCGTCTTTAATTATTTCGAAGACGGAGCGGAGAAAAAACGCCGTCTGAACCAGACTCATTGATTATGTCTGCTCTCACCCCCTCTGTCGTTTCTTAACGACGCGTTTATTTTATACTTTTTTTCTCTCCATTCATTTCTCTCTTTTTTTTTTTTACTCGAGGAAAAACCCAACTAAATACTCTTTCTCACTCTCTCACCAAGAAAAAAGCAACCTGAAGCGTTGATTTCGCCAGCTGCTGACACGCATTAATTTTACGAGAATAGATTTCCCCCATCTCCATTCTCAGAAATTTTTCTTTTCATTTCTTGCTTTTTTTTTACCGCGTGTTTTTTTCTCCCACTTTTCTTCCGTTCATTAAGATTCTTAACCCACTAACCTTGTAAAGAGTTTTTCTTTCTTTTTATCGTCTGGAAAATTTAACGCGACTCGAGTTCTATTTTTAATGAAGTTTATGTCATCATTCATGTTTTTAAGAGAGCTGCCTTCTTATATATACGAGAACGTTTTCTATGCATTTTTTAACGTAATTTCTTGCACGAAATCTTACCACTTTAACCGCATCTTCGTCACGCCGGATAGAAGAATTAACCGGGCTGGTTATGGCGGCGCGAGCGTGTGTGTACTGCGTTTTGCCCCCGCGTATTAGCAAATCGTTTTATTAATGCTTTCCTAAGCTTGAGCACTTTTTCGTGTTTATTTTCATACAGTTTTTATATTTAATGCATTTTTTCGCACGCGTAAAACAACATTTATACGCGGCCGCGGGACCTCGGATTTCGGCTTGCCATCCGAGTCGAATAAGTTGCCTTAATTTCCCCATCCAAGGGGATTTATCTGCGAGGATTTTCTGCGGCGTTGATGCGTCGATGGTGAGTGAGAGATTTTTTTGCAAAAGTATTTTAATAATCTGGGTTGTCTTTTTATTTTATTTTGTCAATAAATAAGGGTGCACGTTGGAGTGTTTACTCGAAGGTGTTTCCATTCAAAATGAGCTCCTCAAATCTTACTTTTTTTCAGAAGATCTTAGCGCGTTCACGCATTAAAAATATAGAACTTTTGGAATCAAGTTTTTTGAAAAAAAATCTTCGAGATTTAAGCATCAATTTTTCTAAAAACAGATTTATTCTTTTTTTTTTTCATTTTTTCCTCACAATTTTACGGATTTTTCAGCAAAAAGGGCAAGTTCTAATACTGAGTGACCCAAAATTTGTGCCACCCAAAATTTTTTTCTTCCTTTTTTGGGATATCGCTGCATACTGTCGATTGCGGAAGTGCTCAACGGGTTGCCAACGTGAAAGTGGTCGAGGGGCAATGCCAAAACTATGCTTGGAATGCCACGAAGGGAATCAATTGGGGAGATACAGTGTTGCCAATTTAAAAAAAATGATTTTTTTAATTTTTTCGAGTCACTCAGTATAATTCTTCCACAAAAAATTCCCATTTTGTCAGATTTTTTAAAATACGGGGTGTTTCAGGGTAGAAGTAAGGCCTTCAAGCCAGTGACTAGGCAACACATACTGAGTCGATGTATGGGTGTTTGCCTAGCCTCTGAGCCGCA
>FIZT01004545.1:0-14451 GCA_900065295.1 Paracoccus marginatus
CATCCCTGCAAGTTTGAAAAATTTGATTGAAAACTACGAAAAACAAAAATTTCAAAGAAAATCGATGTTTCACTCCCATAAAAGGGGTTAGGAGGGAGATGGGAAGCGAAAAATTTTGTCACGGGGTTTTTAAACCACAAGGGCCAATTTCAACCAAAAAATTTCAGAATCCGTTCTCAGGGCCGATTCACCATACTTGATGGGCTATACCCTTTGTAGAGAAGTGTTGAATCATCATCATAGAAAATAATGATATGGACTGATTATGTTAAGATTAGACTTTTTCGTTGAAGAATTGAAAAATCGAATCGATTATTTTTTTCAAATAATCGATTAATCGATTAATTAAAAATATCGACTATTCTCCCATATCCCTAGGTAGGTACCTACTTCACTACTTAGAATCAACTTAACGACGAGATTACGTTTTCCATCCCCTGACGGCGCTGATGTTAGTTCGCTTACGAGTAGGTACCTACCTATAAATAACAGTGCGAAACTGTTGAGAAAGATAGTCGTTTTGATCGAGCTGTTCAGTTCTGTTCATTTCTGCCAAAGTGCCAATAAAGCGGTTACTAAGTATTAATTTTTTGAAAAACCTATTCGCCATGAATTTTTTTCCATCGTTAACGTCGTTATCATTTTTAATACTCGCGTTGTACTACATCATTCGAGGATGTGAGGCTGGTGTCACTTACGAATATGAGAACACATTTCATGGGTAAGAGGGTACCTATATACCTACGTATATAGGAAGATTGCGGATAACGAATTGAATTTTTTCCCCTTTTTCCAGCAATTTTTGCGAAAACACTACTTATTACTTCCAAAAAATGTGCACCAGGTTAGCGATAGACGGGCAATACCCAAATTGGAGAATAGCAAATTATGAATCTTTATCCTGTCGTAGATTGCCCGTCTTATTTGAATCTGATACCGGTACTCCTAAGGAAACCTATCGAAATTTGTTAGTATGTTCTATTATTCTATACGGCAATGCAAATTATCGTGTTAACCGAGCCATAGGCAGGGGAATGACTGATAGCGATGTAACGATATACGATTTCATTGCGGGTGGCTGGGAGCCGGAAGGCCATTATCCAGGGTGGCTGAATGTATTCCCTGTAATTTGAATCAACAAAATTCAGCGGATTCGTTTTTTTTAAATTTAATTTTTGTATTTTGTTTCGTTTTCAATCGGATTCGTTGGATTCGAATCCAATCCACAAATAAAAAACTCAAAAAAAGTAAAAACATGGATTTGTTGGATTCGAATCAAAAAAAAAGTGATTCGTGGATTCAGATTCGAATCCAATTTTTGGTCGATTCGTTTCAACCTGGTTAGACTATATCCCAATATGGTATAAAAGAAATCCAGCCCGATCGATGCATATTAATGTTACGGTAAGATATGGCTCCCACCGGTAAGGTGGTAACACTGAGAGCAGAGGATAATCCGGTAACACTGGATTAGCCGAGTGTCTCCACTTTTCTAACGGCAAGCCAAGCGATGCTCGACGAAACGCCGATATAGTATAAGAGTAGACGTGTAACTAGCTAGATGATATGTACCTTCGTTAGCCGATGTGTTAATTCTTTTGCCGATGTGCTCATTTATTCATGCTTTGCAAGAATAAATGATATTCGTAACGTGAGTTTAGTGTTCTTTATTATCGCGAGTAAAGCCACTTTATATCTCATATTGGCGCCCTTGTGGTTCTCGTTGTTTGTTTTTGAATTATTCAATTCAACAAAAGAGACGGCGGTCCCTTCTCGAAGCGACCTGCAAGCCGAGCAATTTCGATCGAAATCGCAAATCTGGAAATTACAGATAAACTGGTAGCTCAGTATAAAAGCTGAAATCATTTCCAGTGTGTCATTGAACACACGGACATTGAGAGAAAACTTCGCTTTTCTTTTCCAAGTGTATAAAATATACACGAACCTCGAGGTGAATGTTAGATGTTAAGGTAGAATTAATTTATTTATTTGTGGAAAAGTGATTTTTTTTTTTTTCTCTTCGATTGGTATTATATCATACCCAGAGTTTTTGCAAGTGCAAAAATAAGAAAACGTGGCACGAAATCCGTGCGCATTATTGCATCAGCCACGTGAGCATTACCAACGGTTACGTACGTATTAGTGCGTTAGTAGTAGTGCGTACGTGAACACACGTACGACGAGGCAAGCTACAGCTTGCAAACCAGTGAAACAACGCTCGGTAGCAACCGAGCAGAGTTTGTCTTCCCGCTCTCTTCGTACCAACACCAACACGGGCAGAAACTGCGCAGCTATACCCCTCTACCACTACGTTCCAAAGGAGCGTACACATACGCGTGTAGAGACAGCCAGCGACTACTTCGTGCGGATTTGAATTCGTTACAACGTCAGTTTGAAGCTAACCGTTTGGATCTTCGAACGGGCTTGTACTTTATACCGCGCGAATACCCTCCCGCACCACCCTAGTTTTGTGTACGATTATTTTCATTTATTCTATTCTCTTTTCTTTACTTCGCGTAGCGGTAGTTATTCTTAATTATTTTTGCGATTAATTTATCATACCTTGATGAACACTGGTTCGTCGAAGAATTTCACCACTCCATCATCGTCTCGTCAATCTGAACGTCTGAAAAATAAACCTAGAAGAAATTTTGCAATATACGGCAGAATGTACCACAACGAACCAGAAATGGACGATATACCGGAGAACGCTTCCCACAATGAGGAGAAGGAGAACGAGACACATACTGGGGGAACGCCTCCAGGAACACCGAATGGTGAATTGTCCGATGAGGACACTGGAAATCTCCACCACGACACCGAACGCGGGTTCAAGCCACCCCCCACGCCCAAGGTCAATGAAAATATGACAGTGGAGGAACTCCTACAATACACCGCAGTTGAGTCTGAAAAAATCAGTAAACGGGTAGGTACGCTTGAATCAACGGTACAAGCAATGGCTGATAAAATGATCAGCAATACGAATGATGTGAAACACATCAAACGAAAAATCACCTTACACGACTACGAAATGACGGCCATGCGAGGCGATTTGAAAGCGACGATCGACAAGGTTGATCAAAATAAAGAACTTGTCGAAAATTTCGACAAAACATATACGGCTGTAAGGAAACAAGAGCACGCAAATAATCAAATAAAATTCGATAAGATCGATCAAAGAATCGATCAACTAAAATTCGATAAGATCGATCAAAGAATCGATCAACAAGAAGCACGTCACGACACTACCCACCTAGTGATCAGTAGCATTACAAAACGTTTGGCCGAAGTGGCTAAACAACGACCAGCATGTGGCGGTGCGAGCAGCCCCAGCTTTCGCAAAAGCATGAAAGCAGAGCACTTGCGTGGTCAAGGAATTTTCTTTGACAATCGAAACAGCTACCACCCACATGAATTTATTGAGGCTTTCGACGACTATGTCGAAGGTCAAGGGCTCGACGACGCCTACAAATGCTCAATCTTCCGCAGCGTCGTAACTGTACCTGGCACATGGTGCACAGCTGAACGCCACATACGAGACTACGAAGAATTGAAGAAAAGTTTTCTTCAAGAATTTTGGTCGTATGTGGAGCAAGACATCGCCCTCGATCACTTTCGTAAAATTATGGAAGGAAAATATACCAGAGACATGATTCGCACATGCGAAGAATGGCTCAAAACGTTATTGCGAATGTCAAAATTACAAGAGCGGGATGCGATCCAAATCATACTCGATAAAATCCCATATCACCGTCGCGGCAATGCCACGCCAATGGATTTTGAATCGATTGAAGTGTTTAGAAAATTTCTAGGCACGTTAAAAGAACAACGTGAAAACCCCAGCAGCAAATTCTTTGGACTCACGGGAGAGCACTCTGTAATCCCAGATGGATACGTACTCACTCCCAAAGCGAATATACACGCGTATAAAAATACCCCAACCGAACCAGGTCAACCCAGAGGGAGCTCCTCTGGATACCAAAACCAACGTTCAATCTTCACAAAACCTGGAAACTTCCAGGCAAACAAACCGCAAGCAGGTGGTAGTGCACCCCAAGCGCATAAAACCCCTGCAGAGCAACCGGTGATGTTACCCACTGCTCAACCTACCAACAGTAATACACCGAAACAAAATGAACTCCCCCAGAAAGCATCTGGGGCAAACCAGAAATTCAGTCGTTACCGTGGTCAAAACAACAAGACTTACGAAGTACGTCAAATCAACACGGTAGAAGATGAAGATGAGAACCTTCCCCTCCTCACAGAGGAAGACACCGCCATGCTCGAAAACGCGGCGGAAAACACCAGCGACTAGAAGCTGATGGGCGTCCTTCTAGTACCAGCACCTCCTTCGACGACTACGTATTCATCGGGGACGGTGTAGCCCATTTCATCAAATATATGGAGAAGAGTTCCTCCATTCCCCCTTACTTACGTCATCAACTCAAAATCCAGGAACTTCTGGATGAAATTAAACCGGTTATGTTCCAAAAGAAACGTGCTATACTCTCGATCGGGCAGCTGGAATTAAATTACTCCAGGCTACCGTACCCTGCTATTGAACGTCATCTTCGCGAAGTGGTGGATACGCTGTGCCAAAAAGGATTCGAGGAAATCGTCGTCATTTTTCCGGTGGTAAAACCACGAGCAAACGATGAATTACCAATAAAAATTGGTAGGTACAAAAAATTCCGCGAAATGTTCGCACGTCTAACCCACGATGACCGAGTATCGCTATGGAAAGAGCCATCGCAAATCTTGCTACAACGTGAAGTCGCGAACAAAAATGGTTTCACTTTCGAGCAACCCAAGCTCGAAAAAGAAATGTACATCACACCAATCACTGAAAAATTTTATTTCTCGGAAAGGACGAAGAAATACTACTTCGCAACACAAACGTATTCATGTTTAGCCGAAGCACTCAAATCTGAGCTTGAAAAATTCAAGCAAACGAAGAAAAAATCTCGGAGCCAAGGCCCCTTGAAAATGCTTTACGAACCTAACTCACCAACGGAGCCAGCGCGAGTATCAACAGATACCCAAAACAACGCCAAGGATACGTTAGAGGTAACCCTTCGCCCCGAAACGCAAATGCCTCCTCCGGGAATGAGCAAGGCGATAATGCCAACCACCACGGATCCGGAAATTTCGGATACAAGTAGTACCTCAACTATAAATTTGAACAAAGTTCAAATTCATCCAGGCAACGTTATCAACGATAACGAGAGCGAAATTTCATCCGACGAAGAATTTTTCGACGCGGTGGACAACACTATCCTACTCACCGCTAAAGTAGTAGAAGCGGTCGAAAATACGAAATTCAACGACAAGAATATTCCAAAAATTATTCGGAGACAAATCGTCACGGAATCTACCGAAGATCCGACTTGCGTAATAAAAATCGTATTCAATAAAGAAGACAAAGACGCATGTGCAGCCGTCCAACTGGATACTGGGGCACTGCCAAACGTGATTTCAAAAGGAATGCTTGAGGAATTAACTCAAAAAAACCCAACGAACGTACGCTACGTGCCGTTACGCAGACCAGTACTCCTACAACTTGCCGATCGGCAGGTAATCAAAACAATGACGCACCTCATTCAGATTTCGTTTTATTTCGGAAATGTTCTGATGATGATGCCGTTTTTTGTCATCGATACCATGGGACCAATTTTCATCATTGGGCGATTGTCTATGAAAGTGATGAAAATTGAACTCGTTCAAAGCGAAGGCTACGCATACTGTACACAAAACAGCGCGAATCGATCCATCCTACACTTTTTGGAGCCACATGAATTCCAAGGAGCCCAAGTCTTTCAGTGCGAAGTGCTGAAAAGTTACGAAAAAGAAGTTGTTCTCTTGCTCCAAGTCGATTCGAAAGTCATCAACAAAGCAGAACTTGGCCCCGAAGATTACGATTATGGACCAGAACGATTTTTGGAAAAATTACGCAAAGATCTCAACGAAGTCTCAGCGAAAAAATTAGCCAACCAGGAAGAAGTCGATCAAGCGTTCGATGAGCTGGCAAAATTCGCAGACACATTCAGCCGATACCCAGGAAAATATACTGGGGAAGAAGTCGACTTCCAATTTGTACCCGGTAACGACCACCTCAAACCATGGAGAGGTGAGAAATATAAACCGTCGCGAAAACTTCGCGAGCCAATCAAGAAGGCAGTCAAAGTCATGTTGGCCTTGAAAATTATACAACCATCAAAATCACCCTACATTAACACAACGGCACCCGTTGTGAAAAAGAATGGCGATTTACGTCTTTGCTTAAATGCGGACGAACTAAACCAATTCCTTCAGAAATTGCTGACGGAACCGAGTGGGATCGAGAGTATCATTCATGGAACGACGGATCAGTGGTTCAGTTCTCTCGATTTCACCGCTGGATTTTGGCAACTCGTACTATCTGCAAGATCACGCAGATTTACGGCCTTCCAAGTGGACGGCCAAGTATTTGAATTTCTACGTATGCCGTACGGAATTAAAATCGCGTCCGCCGAATTCATCGAAATGATGAACAAAGTAATACCAGACGACCTTGAAGGAGTTCAGACATTCGTCGACGACGTATTAGTATCAGCAAATTCATTCAAGGAAATGAAAAACCGATTGATAACCGTACTGTCGATAATTCGTGCAAACGGGCTGAAACTCAATCCAAACAAAACGAAATTATTCAAACAATCGACAGAGCACCTCGGTTATACGCTCGCCAATCAACAAATTGGCAAACAAAACGAAAAAATTGAGAAATTCGATGCCTTTAAACAAAAGCATATGAAGAAAGGCGAATTCGTATTAAAAAATACGAAAGAAATTTTGACGTTGGTTGGTTTAACGGGCATGTACAAACGGTTCATCCCTTCATACCACCAAATTCTCGCACCTATCTACCATCTCACGGAGAACAACGTTCCATTCGTCTGGGGCAAGCCCCAGCAAGACGCGTTCAAGGAGCTTGAACAAGAATATAAAAAGGACTTCAAATTAGTACCATTTAAACCAGGTCACGATTTGTACCTGGAAACGATGGTAACCGAAGACGCCGCGAACGCCGTTTTATACCAAATTGCAAAAGAAATCGTCGATGAAAAAGAAATAGAGCGCGAGGAGGTGATTATGTTTACCTCATATTCGTTCAAAGCGCACCAAAAAAAGTATACGATCATCGATAAGGAAATATTGGCGCTGGTGACGACCGTGCATAAGCTACAAATGTGGCTGCACGGTCAACGTGTTCACGTACGCTCGGACTTGCGCGCAGTGGTACGTAAATTTGAATCTCTCGTACAAACCCACCGCAAAGCGGCGGGATGGATTACAGAGTTATGTGGTTATGACCTCGTGTATGACCTGAAAGTCAAGAAACGCATGTTCAAAACCCAAGCACCCGAAATCACCATCGCACTAAGCTCATTGAACCCAACGAGCATCCAGCCATACCACATGGAATTCGTGAACACATTTGCACCTGACCTATTATGGTACCTGGACTGTATTTCCGCATTCCAACGGGGTGATGAGAATATCTACAAAATCACCGAGTTATTAAAAACAACAGTTCCAGTGGAAAATAAAAAACTTCGAGAACGCAGGAATTCGTGCGCGAAAAAATTTACGATAGTTAAAAATCGCCGTGGTGAAGAAATTCTTCACCGAAAATACGAAGAGGGTACAACAGTTCCATACCTACCTACCGAGTTGCTGTACGACACGATTGACTTTCTACACGACTCCTACGGACATATCGGCCCAGCAAAGCTGGAGTTGATTTTTAAACGACTATACCACCACCCCAATGCGATGAAATATATTCGTCAAATGGGAAACAGCTGCATAATATGTAAGGTGAACAAAAACTACGCAATGCGTGGTGTATCGGAATACGCTCAAGTAGAAGCTTACGCGGTAGGTGATGTAATTTCGGCGGACTTATTTGGCCCTGTCGCCAACGAAAAAGGCGATCCGAAATACATACTTGTGGCTAAAGACATTTTCACCAACAAGACGTGGATGCGACCGCTCCACAATATTAAAACGAAAACCGTCACCACTGCGATGGAACCTATCGTGAATATCATCCAAAGTCACGACGTGAAAACACGTAAAGTGATCACCGACAACGGAACGCAATTCATTAGCGATCGATGGATCGCAATGTTGGAATCGCATGGCATTAAAGCAGGCCACACGACGTCGTACAACCCGCAATCGTCGCTGGTTGAACGTACCATGCGCGTGATTGGCGACAAACTACGACTGAAGCTGAATACGTGTCGCGATGACCACGCAAGCCATCATGGGTGGCACTATTTCGTACAAGAAATAGAAGACGAGATCAACAACACGCCGACCCCGTTTGGGAATACCCCAAACGAATCCTGGGGCATACCCGACCCACTCTGTGGGAGCTTACCTACAGAGAAAGTTCCATTCAATTTCAAACACGAATTGCGGAACCTACAGGTAACAGAAGAAAAAAGCGAATTAAAACACACGACGTCAGAAAAATTACTGACGGAGAAATTAAACCAGGACGACCTCATCATCGATGGCGATGGATACGTTCGAGTCACAGCCGACGGTGCATGCTCAAAAAATGGCGACATGGACGCTATCGCAGGCATCGGAATATGCTTCTCACCGGACTCGGAAAAAAACGTATCAGAACGCATCTCGGTTCCGCAGTTTGTCAATTCAAACAATCTTGCAGAACTAATTGCGATCAAGATAGCATTAGAAATTCTAGTATACAATGAAGTGAAGAAAGTAAAAATTTTTACTGATTCAAACTACGCCACCAAAGCAATAAACGTATTGCAAAAACAATGGATCGTGAACGGCTGGAAAAACAGCCGAAAAAAACCTGTTCACCACAAAGTACTATTCGAAGAAATCATCAAAGTGATGAAAAAATTTGATTCGTGTACATTACAACATGTGTACGCTCGACGACACGAATACACAAACATTTTAGCTGACTCTTTAGCTAAAAAAGCGGTCTACACGTCTGAGATAAAATCTCAGAAAATTGGCGAAATGACAGAGCGCGAGGCGATCAACGCATACATACGTGAACGACGACGTATACAACGTATACACGATGAGTACGCGTTCAATAAAGCCCATGGCGACCCAACCCCCCTCAATGAGGGGGATATGGTATTACTCACTGAGCATAAACACTCTAGCTTCGACAGGGGCACTTCTGCGAAGCTATACCCCAAAAAGTACGGACCTTACTACATTGTAAAAAGAGTAACCCACAACTGTTACTTAGTTCGCGCAATGGACATCGCTCAGGACGAAAAAGTCGTAAATATACGACAAATTTCGCTCTTCTTAACCAAAGAGCAACTCGACGAGCATCGAAATGATGCTAATTTCCGTTCGAAATTAAATCACCGCTCGATCGAAGAAAAAATCCGGGAATATCTGGAGAAACCCAGAGCCAAGGATGATATCAACGATACTATTCCTACTTCCATTCAAGACGATGCGAGAAAAAAGGCAACCGATGAAGTGGTGCGACGCATCGCCGATGATTTACGTGCCGAGCGTCGAAAACGACGCGAAGAAAATAAACGCTCTCAAAATGATAGTAAAGAAAACGACGCAGTTCCGACAACGTCGGGAGAAAAATTCGCCGAACTGAGTAAAACCCTTAGAAAAACGAAGGATAAAAAAGAACTTGAGCAGTTGGATAAAAACATTCGTCAAGCCGCAGGTACAGACCAACGGTACGAACAGATCAGCGACCTTGCAACTGCCCATCTGAATAATCGTGGCATTGCCACGGAACAATCACCAACGCCGGCTGAACCAGCCGACAAAAAAGACGATAACATTGATGAAGCCGGCCAAGAAGAGCTCAACGACGTACCAACGTTACGTAAATCGAGACGCGGCCGCAAAAAGAAAATTTCACTAGCAGCAGCGCTACTGAAATTTATGGATCAGGACGAGCGGCGGTACCTCGTCGAAATATACGAAAAAACGGCACCCTCGATACAAGATTAACAATCTTGGTAACAATTCAATATTATGAACGCCAGACAGCGATGTGCAAATCGTACGTCAACTATCAATCATATCATATTCGTAAATACTACGAATAGGTAAGCGCAGCTCGACGTACTCTAAACAACTGTACAGATAAACGATGCATGCCGCGCAAGAAACAATTCTACTACCTCGAAATACCTATTCGAAAAATTCGAATGGGGCTTGGCTGTCATATTTGCAATGTACAAATAAAATAAATATAATGTGAATCAACACACTAGCGAAAACATACGCTAGAAATGCGAAATCCGGAGATAAGCTCGAACTAAGGTGTATCCTTAGTACGTACGGTTCTGCAGCGGTGAAATGATTTTTTTTTTTTTTTTCTTTTCTTTCTCACCGACTTTATTTCGTGGATCTTGGTGCGATAATTGACAATCGTCGACGACGATGTGATCTTATTGACATATTATTTTTTTTCTTTTCTTTCCCTTCCCTCTCTTTCTATCTTATCAATAATCTTTTAAATAGGTATCTACTGACTACAAAACAGACACGAATAATATTCGTATAGGACGAAATCAGAATTTGGACGATCAAACTTCGTAAAATACGAACGAAAAACGACTAGTGCGGCAACGCTGCACAGGCCAACACGAGTACAGTGGATGGAATCGTACCGTCTCTGCAACGGAACCACCCCCTGGATAAAGGACGTGTAACACACACGTACGCAGCGCAGCACCAAGTTGGTATGGAATCGTACCATCTCAGCGCCGAAACCATTTCGCTTCCAACGAACAAGCGTACGAGTTTACAAACGGTTCGGCATTCTTATTTTCGTTGTCCTCCGGCTCAGTTGTCCGCCTGCGTGGTAATCTGAAATTTATGTGTGTTTTATCTTGAGCGTCGCTTAAGTTCATCGTAGTGATTTTGCTATTGAATTTTTTTCCTTTTTCTTTTCCTTTGTTCCTCGCCTGTTCGGGTTGTGATCGTTCGCTGTAAAAATACGGCAAGAAAATCTTTTCGTTTTCGTTCTTTTTCTCGTTCTTGTTCGCGGTGAAGAAAAATCGTGTGATTTGTATCCCTGCGTTGTGAAGTGCACAGCAAAAGACCAACAATGCTGGTATGTACGTTGACTTATTATCGTGGTACTTTATATTTATGATTCGCGCAAATTTCCTCGTGTTATAACCGTATTGTACATGGGCAGGAAAATTAACCTGCGAATATTCGTATGTATTTTTGAGTTCTATTGTGCAACCTAATGCTAGTACAAAATACCGTCAGGCAACGTTTGGCAATCTCCCGGCTGCCACTATGGCGCCGACGACGCCGACTACACCGACCGTTACGTGATCGCGCTCCGATTCTAGCCCGCCGCATCCGTGCTTGGCGGTGTAGATTGTAAAGATTTTCTTTTTCTTTTCTCTTCTTGCTTTCGGTTTCGTTTTAAAAAATTTTTTTTTTTTTGTCAGTTTCGCTTCGTAAATTTTTGGCCGAAAAATCTAAGTTACGTAATGGTGATCGCGAACGCGACGATTGGTCGTGTAAGAAATCTGGCTATATTTTGCTTTGCGTTGGTACGTTTTGACGGTCGTCATTGGGCAGTAGCAACGCCGTCCAGCGAAACATTCGCAATGCGAATGAAATACACGACTGAGTCGATGTCGAATTTTATTTCAATGTAGCCGTATCATTGATTCGGACCGAAATTTATTCGATTCACCGGCGCCATGTTTACACATATTTTTTTTTTCTTTTTCTCTTTCTATTCTCTCGTCTTCGACTTACGTAAAATCGATTTATTTCATTTCTTCCGTTTACTGTATTAGTATTGGCAATAACGCCATCTCATTTACTGATTCGATCGTTTCTCTATTTTAGACGAACTACCGGGATACGACGATGGTGATTACCGGGCATTGCCCGGTATGTACACTCAACATTTTGTGTATGAATGCCACTACCAATGCCATCGAAGACATCGTGGCAATGCCACGATGTGGGCACGTTATGCACGCGCGCTGCGCAAATCAACGTTACATAGAGCGCAAACATACGAAGGACACCGTCGCCGAGTGCCCGTTCCCGGCCTGCCTCCACGTGTATTCGCCGGTGTCGATATCACCGATCCAGTTATGGGCTAAAATTACTCCATACCTTGACGAAAACGCTGCGAATCGTCTGCGGGCAGAGCGTGATGCCGCCAGTAACGCTATAAAAATCACAACCGGTCCCGCGACGGTGTCAATGACGCCGTCGATCTCGTCGTCAACGATAGCAGTGCCGGGAGACACCAAAATGGATGTTGTACCCTATATTGCGAACTCGGAAGGATTGGTGATGGACCAGCCCAGGCCGCCGGGTGTTTCACCCTCGGCATCGCCAAACCGCTCCGGCAACGCCGGAAAAAATGCGCCGATGGATGAGACAACGTTTGACGACGACGAGGAGGAGCGTCTGCTGGCGTCACCCGTTCCCCCCAATGGTACGCAGACAGTCACCGCGCCAAAGACATACCCGAAAGACGACTTTTGGAACCGCGGCAAAGAAAGAAACAGAACGACTACAGCCGCATCGGCCCCGCAAGTGTACTCTCAACTCGAGCAACGAATCGAGAAACTCACCGCAAGCAATGCCACCATCGACCTGGGCTCCTTTCCGGAATTGCCCAAGCAGCAGCGGATACCCAAATACCCGCCGGGCATGGCCGGGCAATCGCCCATGCTGCGCGCATCCATCGTGACGCCACCGAGCATGGGCACACCGTTGACAACGCCGCAGTCAATGGCCTGCACAGAACATGGCAATGCTATGGCGATACCGTTGCCACCACCGCCGTTGCCTGGCCCATCTTCTAGTGAAATGGAGAAACGCGGATCACGAAACGATGGTCAATCGAGCCGCAGAGCGAGCCCATACGACCGAAGCAACAGCAATGCTGCTGCATTGCCACACAGATTGGACATCGCGGCACGTTATGCGCGAAGCCATACCAATCAGCCGGAAATGCAGCTTCACGACCATCCAGACCAGGTGCATGCGGCGCCACTGCGGTACTCGGGCCTGAAACCGAATGGTTTATTCCACGCAACGTCTACTGGTGGTACTCCTTACCTATTCGCGGAAAAATTCCTGCTGCTGGGCGATGGCTTCGTTTTTGGTATAGTGCGGCACGCAGCGAAGTCGCGGGCATACGCCAGGAGACTGTTTGAAAACGACTTTTACGGCGGAGAGCTAGGCATCCCCGACCTATGTGAAAGTGTAGCACGGACGCGGAAAATGCCGCGTCAAATCATACTGTCGGTAGGTAACTGGAACACCCGGCAAAGCAGGGTGGACCATACAACTCTCCGCAGCCACTTACGCCACATGCTGGAATCCATGTACGAACGAGGCGTACGCAACATCATCTTGCTGCCACACATCGAATACCGGGACTGCTCCCCAGCTCGGATTGAATTCAACAATGCGCTCCCGGCAATAGCTAGGGAAGAAAGACGAGTCGCAGTTACGGTCAGGTTGGACATCCTACAAATAGAAGGAACCAGCGACGTCTTCAGGGACGTGAAGGAGGGTCACATCTCCCACAAACCTGAAGTACAGCGACGAATTCTACAGTACGTGATCGACCTCGCCAAAGGCGAGATATAATCGGAACAGAAAGATCGTTTTCGCCATCGCGAGCAATGCTCGTGAAATAACGCGAAAATTCGGTTTTCTTTTCTCGTCTCTCTGTTTGCTTTCGCCATCGCGAGCAATGCTTGTGAAATAACGCGAAAATTCGGTTTTCTTTTCTCGTCTCTCTGTTTGCTTTCGCCATCGCGAGCAATGCTTGTGAAATAACGCGAAAATTCGGTTTTCTTTTCTCGTCTCTCTGTTTGCTTTCGCCATCGCGAGCAATGCTTGTGAAATAACGCGAAAATTCGGTTTTCTTTTCTCGTCTCTCTGTTTGCTTTCGCCATCGCGAGCAATGCTTGTGAAATAACGCGAAAATTCGGTTTTCTTTTCTCGTCTCTCTGTTTGCTTTCGCCATCGCGAGCAATGCTCGTGAAATGACGCGAAAATTCGTTTTTTTTTTTATTTTTTATTTTTTTTTGTTGCTTTTGTTTCTTTTTTTTTGTCTCTCTCTCTCTTCCCATACCACGGGCAATGCTTGCAAAGTGCGTTGTAATATTATTTTCTTTTTTCGTTTCATAGCGCTTATGTTCATGTATGTATAGTTTCGTTAAATGTGCGCCCATTGCGCAGCTTGTAAATCGTCACGCGTGCATTGTCCACATCGAGACTAGACCAGCTACGTCGTCTTCAGCACCGTCTTGCGCCATTCACCGGCACTACGCCCGCATCGTCGGCCTCCATTTGTAACTTCGTAATTCCACCGACGTTCGATTCCTTTGATGATTGATCTGCGTGCTCTTACTTAAGTTA
>FIZT01004548.1:0-16177 GCA_900065295.1 Paracoccus marginatus
AATGACCTTCAAATATACAGAGAGACGATTCCGTTTGACGAATCCTAGAGGAATTATGAAGCCAATAGTGATGTGTTGTTTTCTCCGCGTCGAGGTAAGTCGCGTTTCTCACCAGCGCTCGTGGGAGTATTGGTGTCGGGCGCGTTACAAAGATTGCCCCTGGAGTACGGGTTAATATGCATCGATGGGACTGAAATTTTTTTCATGACATATTGGGATATAGTCTAACAAATTTAGGGTCGACCCCGTTAAAAATTCTAAAAAAATTTTCAACACGTGTAAATGAGTGCCACCCTAGGGGGGGGGGGGGGGGGGGGGGGGGGTGACATTACGCTATCCTAAACCTGGTAAATTTTCCATCATACCCCGCTCAGCCGACGAATTCATCTGTGCCTCGCAACGTCGGTATATTTTGGCTGTTGGCTTTAGTTCAGAAAAGCTCGAGAAAAGAAGTAGTAAAAATGAACGTGTACCGGATAAGCTGAGTTAATAAAACAATGTGGGCTGAACACCGATACTATACGTACTCGGATCGACTGCGAAGAAAAACACACTCCGGTTATAAAGAATTTAGATATAAAAAACAAAATGAGAATTTTATGTTTACAAATCCCCGCAGCATAGAGCGCCATACCATACAGTAAGCTCGAAAGTAAGAAATCCTCATAGTTTTTTTCTTTTTTCAGCCCGTATAATAATATATTACCACGTTATATATATACACGTTCTGGTTCTCGTATATACCCCGTTAACGGCTTCCAAAATACCCTTCTGTGCTGCCCCCCGTCTTAGGGCCAGCGACCGTACGTCGCACGCTTCACGCCGCGCTTAGGTAACGAGTCGAGTGTTTTGGCAACTCCCATGCAGTTAAAAGAGCAAAAGCAAGAGTCGTATTCACGGCTTTCCGAGCATACGATCGCAGACAACGACGCCAAAATTTCCGGCTGAAATCGCACATGACGAAGCGTGCGTCGAGCGTCTGGACGCCTCGCTGCACCCTCCGCCTAGCGCACTGTCTCCGCGCGAGCGTTTCACCACACGTCGCGCGACGCGCCTTGTCTGCGTCACCTTGCATAGTGTACCGTAATCGTACGTTGGTATACGTAACGTTGCTCTTCGATTGCTCGTTTCAAGGTAAAGAAGCAATAAATTTTCTTGCCGACGGCCCGCGCATTTCTACTTCAGCCGATGCTGTCTTGATAAATAGTTAAAATCCGTTTAATGTACGTTTAACGTCTTTCATTTAAGAATGTTCGCAGAATGTTAATCGTTTTTAATCTAATAAAACAATCTCCAAATTTCCGAGCCAATAATTGAAAATCTCCGCTACTCGCTCAAATATAGTATAAAATTTCAATTTATCGCCTGAAATAAATTTAGACCGAAGGTGATGCCAACGTACAGACGAAAAAAAATAAAGAAAACTACGGTACTTCCGATATAATGTACCGAGCGCGTTAATAAATTAACGTTAAAAAATCGAAACTTATGGTTTGTATGGTGTTTCCTGCGTTGGAATTTCGACTGCCGCGTGTGGGTTTTTTTCTCCCTTCGTATTTTGAGTTTTTCCTACACATAGATGTATTGTTTCAATGAACGAGTTGTCAAAATGACGATTAAGTGCGATCGAACGGATGAAGAAAGCTGAGATGAAAAAAATCGACGATTTTCCAATTGAGAAAATCTCGACTCGAGTTGGGAAGCTGGGAATTTTTCTTTTCCAAACAGGAAATGACAGAGGGATATTTTTCAACGCTTGGTGGTTCAATTTCTCGGAATTTCAGAACAAAAAGAATTTATATGTTGCCAAACGATTGTTGTGAATTAATTTTTTTATGGTTTTTTGAAATTTTTTTTTTCTAATTTTCAAAAAAACAGGTCCTGAAAGTGTTTCTCAACAAAATCCATCACAAAAAGCCAACCAAGATGAGAAAAAATGTTGACAAAGTTTTTAGATCCCAGAGAATGTATTTTTGGGGGAGGGGTTGAAATGATTTTTTTCAACTTTTTGGGTTTTCGACAAAAATGAAAATAAAAATTTGTCTTTTTTTTAGTCGACTTCAAGAAAGTCAGAAAAATCTCCAACCTTTTTCCTCCCTAATTTTTGGGCAGTTTTTGGTCGAGTTAGGGCGTTTTTAAGAATTTTAAATCAGCCATTTTGTAAAAAAAATTTTCGAAAGTCGGTCACCATTTTTGCAAAGAAAACGGGCGATTTGGGCTAAATTGAACCATAAGAATTTCAAAGGGTAGAGTGATTGGGCCAACGTTGTCAAAAAAAATGAAAACCGACCTGGTGACCCAGTGTCGTATTGAGCGCGTACAGATACGTCACATTTTCCACGGTGCCTCGTGGGAATTTCAGCATTCGTGAGCGTGCGTTTTTTCGTGGTTTTTTTTTCGAAAAAGACGAAAAAATTGCTCCAATTTTGCAGAAACTCGGGTAGCAGTTCCCAATACGTGATTTTATTTTTCTCCAAAAATGAGTTGAGAATGCGACTGAACCACGACTTTCGCAAAGTGAAGCGTATGGAAAAAAAATAAAGTGAGTTGATTTGAAAAAAAAAATTTTTAGACATTCTCAACTCATTGGTAACCATTTATTCGAGTTTGAACGAAATCGAAGCGTTTTTACGTTTTTTCGTATTTTTGGCAAACGTGTAAGAAACATAGGCTCGTGAACGTCGTATTTCCCACAAGAGCGCCGTGGGAAATGTGATATATCTGCACGGGCTCGATACAATGAGTCGTCAGTTTAAATTTTTTTGACAATATAAGGAGGGGTTCAAAAATTTTTCTCCATCAAAGTTCAAGTTTTGGGGCTTAGAAGTGGTCGAATCGATTTCCAAAACCAAACCACCATCCTTACGCGAATTATGCCCTTTTTTGTAAAAATTTTTTCTCATTTGTGGCCCACTTTTTGTGGAGTAGATTGCAACGAAATTCCATTCTTCACTCAAACCACGTAAATTCATTTTTTTAGATGTTTTTTAAATTCATTTTTGATTTTAAATTTTTTTTGGGTCAATTTTTTGGAGTTTTCTTGAATTTTAATCACACAAAAAATTTAAATTTCAGTTTTAAAAATAATTTTGCCCTTTTTATCCTTTAAAAATAAAACTACATCCAGAATTAGCCCAACATGAAATATGGTCAATTTTTCGCGATCTCATTCGTCGAAAAAATGCTCAAATCAAAATTAAACCCCTCCCGCAAACGCGACCCCGTGTGCGTTTACAAAAATGCAAATTCTAATCTAAATGACTGGAATTTTTCGAGCGTGGAATTATCTCGCGTATCGAAGGGTTAGAAAATTTTATTTAATTATTTATTCGCATGCTATAGGTAGGTACTAGGTAGGTAGTCGACTGCAGCGGCCGAGTTTTAATCGACTGGGCAAAGTAAAGAGTAAAGGCCATCTAAAGTATGAAAATTTTAATCAAGTTTCATTATTAACGGGTCGACGATATATAGGTTAACTTTACACGTATAGTATTTTATATAGCTCTCTCTCTCTCACTCTTAATTCACATATCAAATATTATGCACAGGATATGAATGAAGCTAATCTGTAATTAAGATTATTTAAAATAATACATTAGCGGTTGATTTATGGCACTTTGTTGAAATTATAGGTTCCCGTTACCTAAACGACGACGGCTTATACAGTTAACGCGATGTTCGGTAAACAATGTAAAAATATTTTTAAATAATAGGAAGTATTTTGCCCGAGTTAATTTACATTTTTCGTATTTAACGCAACCCGTCGCGTCGCCAGTCTATGAACGGTTCAGGTACCTAAACCTAATAGACCTACTACCGAAGTGAGATGAAATCATTGAATTTTATGAAATTATATAGATAGTACCTTGTCATTCGAGCGAATTATTACCTATTTTTAATCCTAACCTTTTTTTCTCTCTCAAATGAAGAAATTAGCTATCGAGGAAGCGCAATCATCATAATTCGTCTACGCTGGTCGACGACGACGACGAGACAGTCTATAATGGAGGAAATTTAATAAACGCTGAATAAATATCTACATAGAAACTCGATATAGTTGGAGGCGAATCAAGCAGCTGGAAATGGCTCGATTGAAAGAGTAAAACACGAAAACGTACCACATGTCTTTATAGGTTTCTTATTTACTTTAAGGTTGGAAATGTCGAACTGGTCGGATCTGTGATGGGATTGGGACCGCTGAGAGATACGCACCGTACGTGCGCTGCGGCTATAGCAAATTAGAAGACCTCTCCATACACACGAAGGCTGATCTCGTATTAATTTGTTAACTATAAAACACCGGGTTGTTTTAAATTTTTTATTTATACAACAACAACAATACGGCTAGGTAGGTATACGAGGAGGCGAACACGCCTTTTTTGAAATCGTTTCAGCACAATACGCTAAATGCTATGCTTTCTTTCTAATCGAGCTGCGAAATCGTTCCGCGAAAGGTTCGCCAATAACAATAACACGTTATCCGTTACACTGTTAGTTTTTTATATGCAAAATTTACTGATAACGGCTATACGATAAGCAGCCGTATAAATTGTTGGATTAATTTAAATATAAAGACTGGGCTAGATACGTCTAAGTAGGTATTCGTTTTATTATTTGTATCGCCGACCACGAGTGAGCCCGGTTTATCATATTGTTGTTAGAACCTGTCGACGATATTTTGATCGATAACGTGCCGAGAATTTCATCTTTGTGTGATGGGTGGCCTGGTCTCGCGGCAATCTGCGGTTCGCATCGATTTATCGTCTTATGGTTTTTTTTTACACACCGCAGATACCTACTCTACATTTAGGTATACGTAATTGGTAACGTAACGTAAACGAAAGTAGGTAGGTAATTGTTTCGCCAGATCTAAGCAGCAAACTCGCGTGTACACTGTATTTTTTGAAAAAATTTTCGGGCATTTTTTCAAGGCCAAATGAACATTTCAAGATTTCTAACGGCCCATTTTGGTACCTAACCACTCCAGAGGTGCAATTATGAAAAAAGTATACAATGTGCTCCTAGTCTAGATGTACAACATATATTTTTTTTAGAATTTTCCATATGGGTGGAAGACCATCAAAAATGCAAAAAACCAATTTTTTACCCCTTTTTCGCCCTTAAATTGGTCAGTTTTAGTCTGAGAAGAAGTCCGATGTCAAATTCAGATTTTTCAGGCCAAATTACCTCCATCTAGACACTTTTCGCGATAATTTTGGCAAACCTTGAAAAATTCGATTTTCATCTTCATTTTCAGGAAAAAATAGTCAAAAAATCAAATTGTTCTAGTTTTTCCAAAATTATCGTGCAACGTGTCTAGAAGAGGGTAATTTGGTCCAAAGAAACAGAATTTGGCATTGGAATTTCCATTCGACCAATATTTAAAATCTTCCAACAATCTTGGCGATCATTTTTATCTACTCGTAATTTTGGAATTTGATTTATTCTTTTTTTGGGAGGTATTTTTTTCATTTTTGAAGAAAGTTATTTTTTTTTATCGTAGATACCTATTTTTCATTTCAGAAGATTGAGATTTTGAAAAAATCTATGCAAAAAAAAATCAAATTCCAATTACCTTTATTTTTTGGATTTTCCAAATTTTCAGAGATCTGATGCAACTTTTTTGCATAAAAATGTCAATTTTTCCATTTTATGTGGCATTTTAGGTATAGGGAACGTCTTCATGAATCCAAGACTTGAAAAAAGTCTTATTCATAAAAAAATTGGTAAGTAGGTACATACCTACCTACCTAGGTATTTTAACAATTTTTGGCAAAAAATAATTGGGTACCTTTTTCACTTAAAAAAACGCAATCAAAGAAAATTGCGAAACAAATGTAAATTTGAGGAGGTATTCTTCAATAAAAGTACCTATAATGTTTCTTTTCAAGTTATAAGTACAAGAAAAAAAGTGAAATATTTGATTAAATTGATTCAGTCGCCAAGTTGTGTTCATGAAAAAAAAAAAAAAAACAAAGCGCGAACTTTAATTTCTTACATATGTAGAAATTGTCAATTCATTCAAAACCATTCTCGTCCAAGCAGATACTTACACAAAATGTTACACAGAGGAAAAAATTTCAATTAAAAAGAGTCGCTTCGCCTTCAGGACCATTTTGGACAAACTGAATCGTCATTGCGCCACCACCAATCTTCACATTGCATCGGCACTCATCGTTGTCCGACGAACATTTACCATACTGTTCAGATGCAACAGGAGGGGAATAAGTAGGTCGATTTGATTGATTAATTTGAATACGGCAAAGTGCATGTAGGTAGATAAGCATTGCAAGACTTCAGTATCAGGCCTTACTCAAATCTGAAAAACTTAATTTTCTAGGAAAAATAGGTACAAAAATACAATTCAAAAATAAAAAAAAAAATGGCAAAAGTTGAAATTTCTCAACGTCAACTTCAAACATAACAATCATTTATTTACCTCTAGCAGGCTGAGTTCGATCAGGCCTGTGTAGTGACTAGAGCCTTAGGAACTCAAATTGCATCTTTGAAGAACTAAAAAGAATTTCTCACCCCCACCAGCTAGAAAACCACAGAAGCCGGTGTTTTTTCAAAGAAGTGCACTTTGTGGACCTCCTGCTCCTCTCTCCTCTCACGCAGGAGGCTCAAATTTTTTGCTGGCTGGTCTCCCACTCAAAGTAAATCACCTCGCCGAATTCGGTCAAAACCCAAAGTATAGGTACTTTTATTTTCGATCCACCCCAAAATGCTTAGATATATCATGTATATCTTGCTATACCTACCCTTTGGCTCAGAATAGACCTGATATTTCACCATCTGAATACCAAAGGCGGATCTAAAAGGAAGCTTGAGTGGGTCAGGGCCGTTTTAAAAAACTTTGGGTCGGGCCAATTTTTTCCGAACGATCCGAAAAAATTTCTACAAAGTGTTTTTTGTGAAAATAAAAAATTATGTGAAAATGAAAAAATATGTAGGAATGAAAATTTTTTGAAGATTAAAACCTCTTCAAAAATTGAAAATTTTGCAAAATTGTAAAATTTGCAAAAATTGAAAAATTTGCAAAAATTGAAAAATTTGTAAAAATTGAAAAATTTGTAAAAATTGAAAAACTTGTAAAAATTGAAAATTTTATAAAAATTGCGAAAATTGAAAATTTCATGACAATTGAAAATTTAAAAAAAATTAAAAATTCTGTAAAAATTGAAAATTCTGTAAAAATTGAAGATCTTGCAAAAATTGAAAACTGTGAAAATTAAAAAGAAGTGAAAACTGGAAAATTCTAAGTTTAGCCTCCTACTCTTTTACCTTCTATTCAAAAAAAAAACATCATTCAATCCTTTCGTCACCTCGTCCTAAGTTCAGGATCAGCTTATGCTGAATACTTATATATTTGTAATGTAGGTACTTACTCTAGTTGAACTCAACTCAACTCATACACGAATTTCAAACCCTCTTTTTTTCCTCTATATCGTCAACCTCGACAAACCTAACTCCATTCCAATCATCGTCTAAAAAAATTGATGAGCTGCCTAGTACATACCTAGAAGTAAACTGGAAATTACAAAAATTAATTACCAAAAGAATAATACTCAATCGATATTGATTATAATTGGACAACACGTGTGGTAATCTGTTTTGCGTCAGTCGAGCTTGAGCAAACACACCCCTACCGGGTGTATCGTTCATCAAAACTTATTCATTATTAAAAATTTGCCTACCAAAGATATTTGAAAAATTGCTCGCAGATGAAAAATTGGCGCATAATAACACGTAGACCGGAGCATAATTCATAGTAGAAAAAATCTTAAATATCGAACAACGCAATAAATAAATCGATATAGGTGTGCATAAAAGTGTACTTTTCAACGTGGCCAAACTTCCGAATCGTGTAGGTAGGCTGTACGACTGGTAATTGGACTAGAAAAACTCGGCATACTACATGCGTACGTATGCAAGAGGTACGCGTACGTTCGCTCAAAGGCTATAATTAATCTGCCGAATTTTTCTTACATTGTATGAGGCTCGGTGTAGTTAAAACGGGACGTTCGTTTAACAGATAATTAAGTAGGTAGACTCGTAACAAATTAGCTATCTGCTCGGCATATGAAAATTTTTCAAATTAACCTTATTAAGATGCGTTCGATAAACAAATAAAAATTTCTCGGTTATAAATTTCTTTTGATAAATACTTACTTATCTAAGCCAGCTAGGCTGATGACGAGGTGAAAGAACCCACCAACGGTGGTCCTACCCTAATGGTTATAATTTTTACATACATTGTACGAACGTAGGTACGCGAGTATATCTATAATTAAATAACACGTCTTGACCAGATAGCCAGGCGCGTGTAAGTCTACGTACGTACGTAATATCTATTAAAGATGGGTAAATAATAAAAAAGCTACGCGTAATTTCGAAGGAAAAAAGATAGCGTAGGTACACGTTGAAAGCTCGCAAATCAACCGTGGTAATGCGGTCAATCCTGAGCGAGCTTTTTGCTGATAGTGTAAATACCATGTACTTAGATACAATTTAACGTTATGATCAATAAGCTTTGTTGTAAAAAATTCTCATTTTCGACTGTACAGGTGCACCGAAGCGTATGCTTGGAAATCAATTTAGTCTCAAATAGAAAGATAAAAATTTTCCAACAAAAGGAATACTTCAGTAGCATTTTTTTCATTTATTCGAGGTAGAAAAAAAAAAAAATAAATGGAAAATCTTCCATACACGTTGTACCTAATATACTACCATACGTGTACCTAGACCTACTACTAGCTCGTATAGTCGTTTGTAACAAAGAAATTTCAAAATCTTATCGTCGTACGCTCGTCTATTGGATATTGTACGCGTGGTCGTGAGGTAGGTACTAGGTATACAGGATTTCTTACATTCTGCCCGTCGTATGAAAAGAACAGGAAAAAGCTCATTAACTGAGGTAGATAATTAGTCAGAATTTAGGTTTCTGAAAATCAATTATTTAACCTTCGTATACTTACCTATAGGAATAAGAGAACATTGTTTAAGACGAAACCCTAATTAACCTAGGATATTAATGTAAACAAACCTTAAAAATAAGAGCTATTTTTATACCTCGTTTAGCTGCGAGAATACATTACGTACCTACCTAGTATGCTTTTAAAAAGTCTTTTTGCAGCCGCATCGCAGCAGTATCAGCATTATATTGTGGTAATTACAAGTTGACCTGTTATAAAAACCTTACCGCTGGCCAAATGTAAGTATAGGTATATTCAAGTTGGAAAAAATCTTACTTACTCCGAAATGTGACAGGTAAATAAGTTGAAAAAAGAGATTAACCGTGGAAAAGAAAAAGCGAAATATTATACTCTACAAAATCATCAATCATTAATCGCTAATCACCTTTCGTCAATATTTAGCCATACACGTACAAGTACCACATACATATCTATGCGAGCTTTGCGAAGCCTACACTTGGAAATTTTAATTATTTAAAAAAAGTCATTTTCGTTCATCAACGTATACAAAGTAGATAGGTAGGTACGGAGCTGATACAAGAGTGCTGTTTGGTCTTAATTTCGTTTTTTTTTTTTTTCGTTTCGAAAATTGTTTTTTCTCGGTATCGTTATAATGAGATACCGAGAGGGCGATGTTATTTGAGAATGAGCCTCGAGTGAAGTACGCTAAGTAAATTCGAGCTATTAGTGAAGTAGCCTTCGAGGCGATTTTGAAATCTGTAATGATGACATTATTTCATGTCAAATATGTACAGTATACCGCTTTTACGAGTTTGTAGGCGCGTTGGATGCGTCGAGGTAGCAGAAGGAAGTTGTTAAAAAATTAATTTTGAACAAAAATAAATGTCTGAAAGCGTATGAAATAGACTTCGAGGTCGTTAAATTGATACTTACACGATACA
Source organism: Paracoccus marginatus (assembly GCA_900065295.1). Taxonomy (NCBI): domain Eukaryota; kingdom Metazoa; phylum Arthropoda; class Insecta; order Hemiptera; family Pseudococcidae; genus Paracoccus; species Paracoccus marginatus. Next base: position 9,878 of record FIZT01004548.1, read on the forward strand.
GCCAGGTAAGAATTGAGCGAAAATTCTCAAAAATACAAATCAGAGAAATGTTCAAATAATTCGTGTGGGTGCTTTCGTACATCGTACTGTTGAACAATAACCTTGACCTTGGACTGAAAAATGGTTTTAGATGAAATTTTCATAAAATGTCCTTACTCTTGAAAATTTTTCAAAGCTCGATCGACACCAGGATTTTTCATTTTAAAAATTGTGACCAAAAAATGTGGTGGAAAATTTTTCAAATTTAAATAATTTTTGGTGTCTGAGAATTATTTTATAATTACTTTAAAAAATTATTTCAAAAAAATACTTCAAAACATAATATAAAAAATTCAACTCTGTTTTTTTTGAAATTTCTTAAAAAGAAATTCATTTAAAAAATGAAAAAAAAAAAAAAATGGAGAGTGCTGTTTTTAAATAATTTAAAAATTCGTCCCTGAAATTCTCGATTTTCATTTTTTTTTTTTTTTTTTTGAGAAGTAGCCTAAAATTTTTTCATCAGGGTGTGTACTTAATACTCTAAAGACTACAGAAATTAAAATCATTACTTTTTCTCGACTTTTCACCCGACTCAATTCCACCATCCTCCTCCTATTTGACTTTCCAACCATTCGCTTCTTCTTATTCTTAATCATAATACAGACCAAAAATTCTTCCCTCCACCCTCACCCTCTTTATCATCACAATCATCTATATTTGAAAAAATGCACGTCAATTAAGAGTATAGCAGGGTGAGTATGCTGGTGCTCTAGGTTTAAAAACAGATTTCAAAAAAACCTACCCCAAAATACCTCCCATGATGAGAAAAAATTTTGGATCCTAGAGCAGTTATTTTTTTGGTAGGGGGGGGGGGGGGGAAAAAAAAAATTTTTTTTTTTTTTAAAAAAAGTTTTTTTTTTTTTTTTTTTTTTTTTGGGGGGGGGGGGGGGGGGGAATAAATAAAATTTTTCTTTTTTATAATGCATTCTTAGGGGCTAGAAACACCTTACAAAAACATTTCAATATATTTAAGCAATTTTTCGTCATGAGCTGCAGCCAATAAAAATCCATTTTTTAGAATTATGATTCCACTTGAGAAATTCCTTCGAGTAGCAGCACGTAAAATTTTTTTTGTTTTTGAATAATCTCAACTCATCAGCAAATATTTAATCGAGCCTGAGCGAAATCGAACATTTTTATTCTTTTGTATTTTTTAGAAGTAGTGCATAAAAAACATAGGCCCGAGAATGCCAAGTTTCCCACGAGAGCGCCGTGAGAAATTTTATGCATTCGTACGGGCCTAGGTACGACGCGACGCAAAGAGTGGCTATAGTTATTGTCTGTTCATTTATTTATTCATTTTTCAACAACGTTGCATCAACTACAGTCAATAATAAAATTTCTACGGCATAATTTAGTCCAAATGAAATACTTAGAAAAAAATGGCGACTGTACCTCTAAAATCCTGACATTTCTTTGAGTAGTTTCTTTAGCTCTTGCTTTCATCTGCATTTGACAAAAAAAAAAAAAAAAATGAGGGAAAAATACATTTTGGTTCCACTTCCCCCTCCCCAGAAATACTTTCTGTAGAAGTGTGAGAGTCCAAAATTTTTGTAAGATAATGTTTGACAAACTTTTTCAATTTTTTTTTTTTTCAATTTTAGGAAAAATCATTGCGAAAAAAATGATTTTTTTTCAATGTTAGGTACTTTTGATTTTTTAAAAAAATTTATCTTCAAGAAGATTGGAAAAAAATGAAACCATTTTCCAGAAAAATCGTCGTCATTAAGCTGTGAAAAAAAAATAATAAAAAAACTCTCGGTTTTTCTCAATTTCCACAAGCGTTTTCATCTGCTCGCGAAAGACGCAGCTATCAAACTAAATCGAAATACGAAACAGACACCCATCTCATTTCTTCATCTATCAAACAATAAGGGAATACATTTCATCGCTTCACAATGACAATTTAGTTGAAAATCATCGCAGAACTCTATACCAGATTAGGCACCAGGATGAACAAATTAATACATCGTACCTGCTCGCTTTTTGATTAGCAGCTGAAAATGCGTAATAAGCCTCTCTATAAACACTACCAGCAAGCTTGGAATTCGGTTAATATGCGGCGCTGTACGTGTAGGTAAATACTTTTAAATACACGCACACAACCAACTCGCGTACAGCATTATGAATCCCTTGAAAGGTATCGAATATCTTGATATACTACGTACAAATGTTTGTGTGACATAAGTATACAAATACAGTATGTAGATTGGGGAAAGGCTTCAGTGACGTGGTGTCCCAAAGGTGGAACGTGAAATAATAAATCGAAATACTATATCTATACCCTGCTGGGAGTGCTGCGCTATGCTAACTGAAATTTCTATACCCATTATGAAAGAACTAATAGCGATTAAATTGATCTGTTTCTAACTGTCTCGAAAGGGGTAAAGACGCGCAGCCAAGTTGCATACAAGGAACATTTATAGGCGAAGGTATGAGGGCATGGCATGGCAGGGGCCAGCCAGCGATACAGGCATTATCACATCGCCAGATCGCGGTTCACCGAAAACTGTATACTTACCTATAGGTGAATTTAGCTACTTTGTAACAGGTTTATTAATTGGGATGACACTTAAGTGTCGTTTAAATAATTATCAGCCGTATGGTATGTATTTTTTTCTCTCGAAATAGAGACGGAAGAATTAATAGCGTTTTATCCGATACCTCTTTGGTTTTTTTCCTCATCGCGTATTATTCACAAAGTAAGCTCTGGTATTATAAATTGGATTGGTTTTTATATTCTAACAATTTGGGCGAACGCAATAATTTAACTTTTAAACGAGGTTTGAAAATTGCACGATAATTTATAAGCGAGCGAATGACATGTCGTTGTGGCTTGTTTCGAAACGAGATTTTTTCTCCTTTTTTTTTTTTTTTATAAATTCGCCTCGATTAATTTGATTTGATTGGTTATGTGTGGTTGGTTGTTATTTTTCATCTGGTGTACTGGTTCTTTTGAAACCAGAGATAATTATTAATTGGATGGCAAGTAATTAGGTACCTATATTTGCTTATGCGGGGTAAGTATATAATTTCCGATTAGCTATAATATTATGGCCTGTTTTATTACGTAATTGTCGTAAAATTCGTTTGAATATTATGTACATTCGATCAGGGCTATACCTAGGTGTGTGATGCGAAATAAAAAATTTATTCCTATGATTAATTAAGTATCGGAAATCGATGTAATATGGAGAAAGTTTAGGTATACGGAGTGGTGTTTTCCTGCAGTGTAGGTATTTAAAACTGTGAGACTTGTGCCCTACGTATGGTTCAAGATTGATATCATTATTAATTGGAATGTAAGTGTCGTTAGGTTAAGATTATATGAAAATGTTTATAGATTGAGCGTACGAATGTTTTCTAATCGAGTTTTACACGTAAATATAATGACTTTATGTGTATAGTGATGAATGATCGTGATGTCACGAGGCCACCTGCATCTCTATGGTGGTTTCAAAGTCATAGATATAGGTCTTATGGTTCGAATACGAATGTAAGATGGCGTTTGGTTTATTTGCCAGAAGTGGGTATCGCGATTTTTCAACAAATTAGAAAAATTAATTTCAAAAAAAAAAATGCCAAAAATTAAAAAATTTGAAAAATTGATTCAGAACTGTTCTATTTCAAAAGCTGAACTTCTGGAGAAAAACTTCAATTCAAAAGAAATATTTTTTTTCAGAGTGCACATTTCATTTCACTCTCATTAGTGAAAATGAAATCAGCTAAAATAACACTAAAATTTCATCGAATTTTTCACTGATATTTCAGTCAAGAAATAAATGAGCGAAAAAATCAATAAGAAAATCGCTGAAAGATCAGTGAAAATCACCAAAAATTCAGTGAAATTGACTGAAATTTCAGTGATTTTTCACTTATTGGCACCTGTACTACAATTTTATTCTTATTAAAAATCAGTGATTTTTCATGATTTCAGATTAAGAAAACTGAAAATTTTAATTTTCAAAAAATAATGTCTAAAAAAAAATTTTGCTAAAAATTCACAAAAATTCTTCCTGAAAAAATATTAAACAACAGCAAAAAAACTGAAAAATTGAAGTTCTCAAAAAAAAATGAAAGAAATTGATGAAAAAAAATTTTATAATTTTTCTTCACAATTTGATTTTCGAAAAAAAAATCAGAAAATTTAACAAAGAGAAAAAATCTGAAAAAAAATAAAATTCAAAAAAATTGAAAATTTTTTAGAAAATAAAAAATTAAAAAAATTGAAAATCTCAAAAAAGTAAAAAATTTCAAAAACAAAAAAAAAACAGAAAATTTTGAAAAATTGATTTTCTACAGAAATTTTGTTGAAAATTCTCCTTCGAAATTTCATTAATAATTTAAAAACAAGAAGCAAAAATGCACGCGTTCATAAGGTCAGTTAAATCAACAAAGCCTCCTTCAGTTCAAATTCGCTAGTTAAGCTAATTTACCACATGACCAAACCATAAAACCATTTTCCACCGCAGTCCAGATGGAAGCCGTCTATCGCTAAAAACTATATAACGCTATAATTAGCAAGCTGTGGTCGCGTGTAATAATTACTATAAAATAACCTCGATAATGGTATTCGGAGATGATATAATAAGGTGTTGAAAATGTTTTTTTTTCCACAATGGAAAAAGTTAACCGTAGTTGAAATTTTTAGCGCTACTATTTTTTTTTTTCAATCAACTCGGACGATAATACAGGTAATAATTCATTAGGGTTGGTATTTAGTTTATAGCCCGAAGTGCATACGAAGTAGGAGCGAGAAAAGCGTGCATAATTGTATCGACGATTACGCGCGTGCTTTGCTCATTATAAGTATTTTGAGCCGGCTCGCTGTCCGTGGAAGTGATTGAAATTATGAAATTCAATAAAATTACCCCGTTCGAATCGACTAACAAGTTGCTAACGACTGCGGCTACCGCGCTAAAAACCAGTTGCCCGAACAGCTGGCCCTTTCAACGCTGGGTAATTTTTTTTTCCACGAAGATGAGACTAATATTTATGCGGCGGTATATGAGTTGAAGCCAACAGCAGGGAAACGAAGGTGGATTAATTGTACCGAAAATGGAACGCCGTTTTGCGAACCGAACTCGACTTTGAATAGAATTTTTTAATGGTTTATGAAATTTTATGCTTTTATTGGCCTCTTCTTATAGTTCTTTTATGGCAGAAAATTTTCGAAAAGATATTTTAAATTATATACAATGTAAAATCAGAGGCGTTAAAAATGGCATGGCGAATACAATGGAAGAAGCGTCCACGAATGGATTAAAAAAAAAAAATGCTCAAGTTTTATCGAAGGAAGAAGTGGGTTTCATTTCTCTCTTTTTCTTTCTTTGGCATAAAGAATAAGTTCAAATTGTTGAATCTTCTCTCTCGTGGCTGAGTATACTCGTTTTATCAAATTAATTGCAGTTGGTTATTTATGGACGATGCGCGAACGTTTCGTTCACTTCTTATTAACACTAATTGGCGTCATGTTTTTCACAAAAACAATCCCATCTCCTTGCATATGTAATTTTCAAACATTATTCACTAATGTGGGCAACCCAACAACCGGAGAACTCGAAGAGCCTACGTAAAGGAAAAAAATACGTTACAGGTCGGTGAACAATTGCGATACTCCGATGCGTAGGAGTAGGTAAGCTGCAAAGGTATACGAATGTATTTTTCGTAGGAATTTTCCATTTCTTGTGGAACAAACGAAAATCGACGGATCGATAGGTAATTTTTTTTAAAAATGGTGTTCTATTTCATCGAGGTCGAATAGCAACAAATCATCATGGGTATGATTTCATCTGTTTAAAGAATTGGGAATTATCATTTTCGTGAGTCTGTTGGGACGGACCAGTTCCACCATGTTGGAAAATTACTGCGACCAATGAGGTACATGCGTTGGTGATTCGTATGTAGTCTTGTGATGAGTATCTACTATTTGATGAATAATGATGCAAAAGTCTCACAATTTTTACATTTTTCTTGTTTGAAAAATTATGTGTTATTCAAAAAATGATCAAAAATTGCAACTAAAAATAAAGTAGAAAATTTTCAAAAAATTCTGAAAGATATTTTTAAAAAAATTTTCTCAAAAAAGAATTCTCAATAGTCAGTCAAAATATTTCCACAAAATTTCAAAAAAATTTTCCTTTAAGTACTTCAAATTTTTGAAAAAATTTTCATTAATTTTTTCTATGAATTTTTCAATTTCATTCAACCCTATCGACAATTAGGTGCTAGCACATTCTGGCCTGTTTTTGGGCCACTTTT